>LNAC01000508.1:893119-976437 GCA_002007465.1 Ailurus styani | reverse complement strand
TTTTTTTAAGATTTTTATTTATTTGAGAGAGAGAGAGCACAAGCAGGGCGAGCAGCAGAGGGAGGGGGAGAAGCAGACTCCCCACTGAGCAGGGAGCCGGATGCGGGTCTTGATCCCAGGACCCTGGGATCATGACCTGAGCCTGAGCTGCAGGCAGATGCTTCACCAGCTGAGCCCCCCTGGAGGCACCCCTGGAGCTTGCATTCTTAATATAGCTCCTTTCAGCTCTTCTTTATCCTCTCTTTCATGTATCTCACATAATTCTCTTCTCATGCAAATCTGGCCTCAGATCTTGATTGTTGTTCCACTGCATCATAGGGTTGGGTGTTTGGGTTTGTTTGTTTTTTTTCCTCTTTTTTTTGTAGAAATATGATTACTGATTATGCATTTTCCCAAGATTTAAAATTTAGAAATTTTAGTCACATAGGCCTGCATCTATGTGATTTTTCCCCCGGTAGAGCGCTTTGTTCTACCTGCCTTTGGGGCTATACCTCCAAATCCCACTCCCCACATCCCCCCAGACTCTAGATTGGAGGGTTTAAATATGAGCCCTTGTGGCAGGTAGGCAAGAAAATGAATGACTAATTTAGTCCAAACTGAAAATACATTCCCCTATTTTGTAGAAAGATGTAAATAGTACATAACACTTTTAAATACTCCAGTTGGAAGGATTCTGGAATTATTGACTAACTTATTATTCCCAACATCACCCAGCTTACATTTAATAGGTATATTTGTTCTTAAAATGGAGGTACATAAAAACAGTTGCCTGATAGTAAGTGATCAAATGATCTCAAATACATGTACACACGATGACAACATGGATGCCTAGAGCAGGGCATGCTCTTATCCCAAAGAGAGTTAAGGATGGAAATAGAGTGTGTGAAGTTCTGAGAATTTGTTCCAAGAATGGAATGTGGCTTCAGATCTCACCTAGAAACTATCAACATGGATTTACAAACCAGAAAACTAAGTACCTGCGTAAATAGAACTATCCAAAGACTGCCACAAGTAAAGAAGTATTCAGCAAGTTTAGCAAATCTTCGAGTCAACTGTCCTTTGGCTTTTAATTACATTATTTTTAATGTACCAGTCTCAACATCTTAGATATTCTTTCTCAAATATCTTTACATGAATGCATATTGTCATTCCTTTCTCATATCCTTCATTTTTATACATTTTCTGTTTTTTTTTAATTTTTACCATCACCTTAGGTTATTCCTTTAAATATTTCAATTCATCATATTTCAAACTCATATAATTAAAGACAACCTGTCTCCTGACACCACATTCCAAAGTAAACCAAGACAGGCACACATGTACACATATACCAAAACACTGAAGAATGGAAACAAATTCACAAGGCCAATCAATAGCAACAGAGACACACTTGAGTACAAATATTTTTACATTCTAGTTCAATCAATGTTCTGCTCACTGAACCATGCTACTTCAGTGGGACATCCAGTTCATTGTTACCGATCAGCAATTGCCAAATGTTTAACTACCAGTAAAAACCGCTTTGTGCTCAACCTATGAACGATACCCAGATCAAAGCAAAACTGTTCCCAAACACAACATTATTGTCCCATCTATTGTTTCCAAATCCTAGGCTGTAGCCAGCCAACAAAATCAGCCTTTTCTTGGTGGGCTTAATTACTTTTTTTTATCGCAGTCGTTGCTCCCCCAGTAAGAATAGCATTCCTGACTAAAGCAAATCACAGTGTTACCATTCTAGAAAGAAGGGCTTCAGTGTAGGCAGCTACTGGTGCCAGCATTACTTGCCAGGTGAAAAGACAGCATGGTGTCATGGGATTTCCCAACAAAGACATGTTTAGTTCTCTCTTGAAACAGAGGGTTAGATGTGACTCGTTAGGTATTTATTACATTTTACTGATGTTCTTCATTTCCTCTGCCTTCAGCAAGCCGCCTGTATCTGGAATTAGCAGCATCCACTTGACCTCCAAACCATCAGTTCGTAACAAGGTTTATGCGCTGAAATAGATGCAATTAAAAGTATGTTCAAATGGTACACTTTTATTTTGGATGTTGGTATCTGTCCTTTATTCTAGTAACTGTTCTATCCTGTTGACAGCAAGCAAAGAAAGGATATCTTGAGCAGGAAATAATTTGATATTCATAAAACTGTGAAGCCAGAAGGGCTTCAATTCTAAATTTTGTAGAGTAGAAAGCTGAGGTCCAGAGAAGTTCAGAGACTCCCTTAGGTCATTCAAACCAGACTAGTATCTGAAACTGAGGCTCCCCACCTCCATGTAATCTCATGGAGATTCCACACTGTGCTGTACTTCACTGCACCATCAACATCCTGTAGCCACTATCTACAATTGGTCAGAAGACATCAGATGACTTCATATAGGAGTATTGGCTTTTATTCTAATTATTGGTTATTTATGTTATTTATATTGATTCACAAAGACAGGAAGTGTTCTAATAGCTCTTGGAAGCCTATGTATTTTTAGCACAAAACAAGTGAACGAATGGAAAATTCATATTAGAGGTTAAATAGAATTATTAGTTACAATCATAAACAGCTTTTCTCACATAGGTAATAGCACCCAGAGCCCTTAGGAATGGATTGGCTTTTACAAAATTAATTTAAAATATTCAAGAAGTCTATCTCTCACTGTTAATCATGAAGATACCAGAATAGTAGAACATGAAACATCTTTCCATTCCACTATTATTTAAAAAGAAAAAAAGAAGTATTAATTGACCTGTTGACAGGATTTAGTTAGTAACACAGGAAGTACCACATGGCACAGTAGTTCTCTACCGTAGGTGAATGTCTGAAACATCTGGGGAAACTTTTTAAACCTCATTAGCCAGGCCATTGTGAAGACTGGTTATAAAAAACAAAAAAACAAAAAAACAAAAAAACAAAAAAAGCTCTGGCACTGGAACCAAGGCACTGGTATGTTTAAAGCTCCCCAGGAGACGCCAATCTACAGCTAAATTTAAAAATCACTGAAGCAGAACACAAGCTTTATATTCAACATATATGGCATTGGATCCTGTATTGGTCCCCTACTGTATAAACTTGGACAAGTTTCTTTATCACTCTGTGCTTAAGTTTCTTATTCTGTAAAATAATAATGAGGGGGATCATGGTACCTACCTTGTAGTGTTGTTCACTTAATCAATGTTAATATACGTAAATCTGCACAGCACATAACAAAGGACAGGTAGTCAATCTATGTTAGATTTTAGTTTATGAGGAGGCTCTGTTTCAGCTTACAGTGGCATAGCTTGTATCAGACTAAACTTCCTGTAAATAACAGTCATAAACTCTAGCCAAATATAAAAAAGCAACTGTTTGAAAGCATGAGTATACAATGCAAAGCAGGCAGAAACTGGAGAAAATCCTGTCCTTAAGGAAAGCACAGAGGCGAGCTCCGTAATTAGTTGGCTTTTCCCCTGAGGACACTCTCAGGCTCACTGCAGTGCAGGGAGAGAATAGAAATCAACCAGGAAATAGCATCCTATTGTGAAGAGGACACAAAGGATGGACACAGGACAGCTAGCTGAGTGGTAAATTGAAAGAAAAATTCCAAAGAGTAGGGAAACACAGAAGGGATGCCCCCAAATCTGCATGCAGATACCCTCAGTTTGTCTTACACCTGAACTGTCCATGCTCATGGTGAGAATCTAAGGAACCCAGCAAAACACAGCTTCTAGAAGAATAAAGAACTGAGAAACTATCTCAGCAGCTATGTGATAGTGGTGAGAGTTTGTAGTTCAAGTCTGGCCAGGTGATAGGGATCTAATAGATACTTCACTTTTCATTGAGTTTCTACAGGTCCACACCTTAGGGGTAAGAATCACATATCATAACTAAGGTCTATGGCACAGAATTAAGGATAAAACCAAACACACACCCACACAAAACCCTAAAAGCAAACCTCCAAAAGATCAAAGGAAGATGTTAGGAACTTAAAAGCCATTTATTAGTTTTTCAGAACAAAATTTAACACTCTTTAGTGAAAGATATCATAATCCAGAAGGTTTACCCTCCAAAATATTCAATATCCAATCAAAAATTGCTAAACATACTAAAAAGTATGAAAATGTGGCCCAAGGAACAGGAAAAAATTAGAAGTAGACCCACAAATAACTTAGATGCTGAAATTAACAAAAAGACTTTGAAACAGTTAATAGAATTCAGCTAAAGAATGTCGAAAAAAAGGTAGACTGAATAGATAAATATACATAGAATCTCAGCTGAGAAGTTGGAAACAAAAACAAAAACAACAACAACAACAACAAAAAACATGGAAATGACATAATTGAAAATACAATATCAGAAATAAAAAGTTCAAGGTGCCTGGGTGGCTCAGTAAGTTAAGTGTTTGCCTTCAACTTAGGTCATGATCCTAAAGGATGGAGCCCCGCATCGGGCTCCCTTCTCTCTCTCTCTCTCTCTCTGTATTTGCATGCTCTTGCTCTCAAGTAAATAAATAGTTTTTAAAAAAAGAAATAAAAAGTTCATTAGATTGGCTTACCATCAGACTAGACCTACAAAATAAAGATAGTTAATTAACTCAAAGGCAGAAAAACAGAAAAAAAAAAGGGAAGAATAAATACTCATAATAACAATTAAGACCTGTGGGGCAATATTTTATCATCTGGCATATGTGTAACTAAAATTCCAGAAGGATATATGGAGACAGAAGAAATACTTGAACATAAAATAGGTAAAACATTTCCAAACTGTTAAAAAAAAAAAAAGACATTAACAGACCCCTAAACATTCCAAATTTTCAACAGGGCAAACACAAAGAGATACCTATCTGGATACCTTATGTTCAAACTGGTGAAAACCAACAATTAAAATGTTATTAAAAGCAATCAGAGAAGAAAAGCAACGCATTACATTCAAGGCAACAGCAATGTGAATGATGACTGATTTTTCACGAAAAAATGATGGAAGATAGAAGATAATGAAATATTATCTTTAAAATGCTACATGAAAAATCTCTCAACTGTTAATATCGCACCAGCAACAATATCCCTCAAAAAATAAAGACAAATCGAAGCCAAAAGCTGAGAGAATTTATTGCAAGCAAAACCTCATATAAGAATTACAAAGGTAGGGGCGCCTGGGTGGCTCAGTCAATTAAACAATGGGCTCCTGGGCTCAGATCATGATCTCAGGATAGTGAGATTGAGCCCTGCGTGGGACTCCACACTAAGAATGGAGCCTGCTTAAGATTCTCTCTCTTTTTCCCTCTCCCTCCACCCCTTACCCCAACCCCCATGTGTGTGTGCTCTCTCTCCCTCTCAGTCTCTTAAAAAAAAAAAAAGAAAGAAAAGAAAAGAAATGCTAAAGGAGGTTCTTCATGCTGAAGGAAGGAAAAACACCAAATGGAAACACAGATCTGCAGGAAGGAATAAAGAATCCAAGAGATGGTAAGTATTCAGGTAATCTTAAAAAACTATTTCTCCTAAATTTTCGAAAAGTTAATTGACCATTTAAAATGAAAAAAAATGACATAGATGTTCAATTTTAAAATATAAACATTAGTAAAATACATAATATGGTGAAAAGTACCTGGAAAGAATGGTAAACGGAATTAAACAATTCTAATATTCTTACCCTATACCTGTGGCAGTCAATGTTAATTTAAGGTAGCATCTGATAAATTAGAGACATATCTCACAATGTCTATAGCAACCAATGAAAAAAATAAAACACCTTAGCAGCTGCTCGAAAAATAGAGAACAGAAGCAGAGAAGTAGATGCAGCCCTCACCATTTCACCACCCACCCTCCACTTCAGGACCCCCCCCAAAATAGACTGACACCTGAAGGTGGGAAAGCAGAGAGATAATGAATTCCCTAGAGAAATCTGGGATTGGCTGAAACTATCCAATGTTCTGAGATTTTACTTCTTGCAATCCCACAATGGGGGCTTAAAAGAGAAATGACATTTAATGAAAATATGCAGTTACATTTGTTGTACTTCTGAGCTTATAGATTGATATTTTACGCTTGCTGATATGTGCCTGCATTTGTATGAGACAGAAAAATCTCTGGAAAGATGTGTACAAAACTAGTGATCAACTTATCCGAGAAATGGGGCTAGAGAGGCAGAGAATGAAGGACTTAGACTCTATACCTCATACACTCCTGGAGCATTTACCCGTGTTTATTTTAACACAAAAGAGCGGAAACATATGTAAAACAGTTTTTAAAAATTCAACAGGGCAACTTCTCTACTCACTAGCTCTTTGACCTTGAGCAGATGACTTAACATTTCTGGGTTTCCCCCTTCTTTACAATGGAGATGACGCTGTACCTAATTTAAGACTTTAGTATGAGGATTAAAGAGAGTAGTTCTTTTCTGCTTCATCTGGCCCTTCAGGCCTGATTCATTAGGATGTTAAAAAGACAGTGACTGGTGTGGCTCATTTCAGTTAGGCATCTGCCTTCTGCCTTCGGCTCAGTCATGATGCCAGGGTCCTGGGACCGAGCCCCAGCGTCGAGCACCCCACTCAGTGGGGAACCTGCTTCTCCTTCTCCCTCTGGTGTTCCCCCTGCTTGTGCTTGCTCTCTCTCTCTCAAATAAATAATTAAAATCTTAAAAAACACACACACACACAAACGATATGAGCATATGCAGTATTTTATGAAACATCTCAAGCATTCTGTATCCCAACATATTATTTTTGAGGTAAATGTCTAAATACTAAACTATGTAAGATAAAGACTAAAAAAAAATGTTCACATCAGCTCAGGTTAAATTTTGCCACCAAATTAATTGCAAAAAAAAATCCCATTAGTTTCAAGTTGTTTTAGATTTTTTTTTTAGATTTTGGAATTGCAGATGGAGGATTGACACAAGAAGGAACAAATAAGGGCCCGTCGGTTGGTTGGTTGGTCTGTCGGTGGGTTGCTTAGGTAACACCAGGATCTCAGCACACTGCGAAGCTCAGCGCTTGACCAAAGGCCAGAAACAGGGTGAGGGGTCATGTCTCATTCTCATGGCAGGGCACATGCTTATTGAGCGAAATGAAGGGCAAAATCATTCCCTATATATACATTTGTACTCTAGGTATCCCTTAGTCAAGCTACAGTTAAATTTTCGTATATTAAAAGTTCAGAGAACACGAATCCATTGTGCTGGCACAGAGTTAATTCTTGGCATAACATCAGTAATCACTGGGTCTTAGAAATCAGGAAACCATGCATGTATTAATGAAAGATTAAGAATATTAACAACAAACAGGGGCATCTGGGTGGCTCAGTCGGTTAAGTGTCCGACTCTTGGTTTCAGCTCAGGTCATGATCTCAGGGTCCTGAGATCCAGCCCCACAGAGTCCGCTAGACATTCTTTTTCCTCCCTCTGCCCTCACCCTCTGCTCCTCCGCCTGCTCACACTCTTGCACTCTCTCTCTCTCTCTCTCTCTCTCATTCAAATAAATAATTAATTAATTGAAAAAGAGAGAACAATTAACAGCAAGGAGAATAAAGATAAATATTTCTTGTAAACGTCTATTTCTTGTTTATGTTTAAATTTTTTTTTCCTTTCCCCTTTTCTCATCTCCACCCCCAGAAAGGATGGCATTTACATAGACGGTGCTGGACTGACCTGGGTCAAGTAAACAGGATCAAACTGAAGGACACTAAAACCCCTAATGCAAATGGTTCTCATAATTTAACTTACAAAGAAGAGGCAAGGCTGGTAGCACTGGGTTCCAAGGCCAACTCCACAGCCCTCCTCTCATTTCCTTTTCCGAAACCTTCTCCTTGCCTTCTTATCTACGGCTCTTCCTATCACCAACACCATCATTTGGCCCACCAGCTGCCCAAAGTCCTCCATCTTAACAAAAAAGAATTATCTTTCTAACCCTGACCTGGACTCCTTTCAAGAGTTTTTCACATATTAAAATAATTCATAGCTAGTCTGATCAAGAAATAAAACTCGCAAAACTCCCTGGAAATAATTTGTAATTCAAAATAATTTTTTACTCCAAATAATCTTTGCAGTTTATAGAGGAGTATTCCTGAGTTCTTTGCCTATTCCCTGCTACCCCCATACAGCCCATGGTGTTTCCATACACATACTCACATTGTGTCTAAAACAGAACTAAATAAAAATAGGCATTCTTTCAGGAGAATACAATGGCTGGCTCAACAAACCACAAGTCACAAATAGGAGGTAAAGAGAGCCTTTTAGACTTTATTTCTGGCAAACAACTTGAGCCAGGATCCAAAACAGTGCCTCTAGTCTGGTATTCCCTGCTAAAATCATCTCAATAGTAAGTGTAGAGGAAACTACCAAATCAATTTCTCTTCACCCAGTTTAGGGGTTTTAACCAATTTCTTTATCACTATACAATCCATCACAACTTCCAGATGTCCAGCCTCGCCATTATCATAGCTAAGTGGTTCAGTTAATACCTTTTCAAATCAATATTTAAGTCGTAAGCCACCACCTCAGGCTTTTATGAACTTATTTTATTTCCCTCCATTGGCATCAATGTTTCCTGGTAAGTTTCATAATTCCCCAGAGTTTGAACCTGCCTAAACAGTCATCCTATTATGAATTGCTAACATTATTAGAGAGACTCACTCTCCACTATGAAAAATCTAAAGAGACAAATAATGAAAGTTAGTAACTAGGGTTGATTTTATAAGATATTGAATACATTGACATGTCACAGATACTTAGTAAATATCTGATGAATGAATTGATTAACTAATGAGTAAATTAATTGGCAAATATTTCTAAGCTTCAGTGTAAAGGATTGATGTTTTAAAGAGATTACACCTTTTTCATTTCTGGAGCATTATTCATTACTGGATTCAAAAGCGTCCCTCTGGTTTCTCTTTATACTTAAAAATATGTTTCAGTTTTAAACTGTGCATCGGGAAATGACTTCTCCATTTGTTCAAACACACTGGTCAGACAGAACTTACTTTCTGCAAACTGCACATTCACTTTCTCAAAATCACACATCAGTTCTGGGCACACAGTTGCTGTGGCACTTAGCTTAACCCTCGAAATCGAGCCTTATTCTTGTACCTGGTACCACACAGCTCAGACCTTGCACTGAGAGCCTTCTCCTTCTTTCCTAATTTTTGGCCAAGACTATTGATCTTTTCTTCACAGACTCCTGGGTCCTGGGCTCTTGGTTCTCCAGGCTTCTCCAGACTTTCGCGCTTCTTACCCGCCCAGACTGATTGTGCCTGCTGACTCTTCCACGACCCATCAACTACTCTGGACCAGAAAGCTTGAGTTCATCTGAATTCCAATACCAACATCTCCATCTCACTGTGTCCTTTTACCATGCTCACTTAGTATCCTAGCTGTACACGGAAGGAAAATCGGAGCAAAACCATTCCATGTACAAAGCTAAATTGTAAACTAGCCTTTGTCTGAGCTACAGCCTCGTTTCAACTAGTGAACTTGGCTCTCTCTGGCCCCCACCAGCCTGCTTTATTTCCCTACTACAACTTTGTCCTCCTTGAACTGGTATAGCCATGAATAATAATAATGACGATGATGATAATCATAATAATAAAGCAAACAAACAAAATCAAAAGAAACCAAACTTATTTTTTCCTTGGATCAAAACACCCCCTACATATAAATTCCCTGGGTATTCTTGGCCAGTTACCATTCAAAAGGGATCTCAAGTATAAACAAATAGTAACAGTGCTTCTGCTGAAAAAGAGAAGAGATGAGATTGTATTAAATCTCAATCTCTGTGAAGGTGTAATTTCCAGCTACTCCCTTAATCTTACCCTGGCATATGCTGCACCCCCATGCAAATGAAAACATTTTCTCCTTCCAGGTACATGATTCACAACAAGATGGCCAGTCTGGGTTTTGATGCCCCAGAAATTGATCCAATCCTAGCAAACAGCCCTGGCTTCCCTGTTGCACAATAAGCAAAATACTTCCTACTCATATTTTCTCCGTGGTATGGTGTTCAGAAATCCAGACTCCACTAGGATGTTGTTCTTAAGTACAATGAAGTTTATAGAATATGTTTGTGTGTGGAACAGGCCTCCTGATGCCCTCGCCTCCTTGAATTCTGATTACTGATTGCTCCTTGTGGTAGACTATTTTTGGAAAAGGCACAACAGTTGTTCCATATTTAAGGCAGAAAAAACAGTGGGTTGTTAAGTTAAAATTTGTTTTTTTCTTGTTTTGCTCATCCCATTGCTAACAAAAGACAGACATGGTTGCAAAATGCCATGGAAGATGGAGACAGACACACACAGATAAAACGTACGGGCTGTGAGTTTCGACATGTGTCTAGCTGAGCATTTCCAGATGCGAAAGGAAAGAGATAGATTGCAGACTAATCAGAGGGACTTGCTTTCTTTTACATGCTTATAGTTGCTGTGGATGTTTCCCCTCGAACCAGAAAAGAAACCTTCAACCGTGAGAAGTAGGAGGTTGAAAGAAGAGTGTCATAAAAATCCTAGGTCACTGACATTCTGAAATCAAGTTTTCAATTTTACAGTTTTCCAAGCTCTTTGAAACATCCCTCATTTTTATGTAAAGCAGACGAAGTCTTTGATTTCTATTGACATTTTTAAAAATAAAGTTTACCCTCCAAACTGATGAGAGAAGAGAGAAGATACTTGTTTGATAAATCAAAAAGTCACATAACAACTAAGACAACTCTCACCAAAGATGTCATTTAGCTCTATCTCCTATTTGGAATTAAAACCTGTAAATGTCTGGTCCTCCACATACAACCATGGATGTGGGGAAGTTGCTTTCAGAGTTCAGCTCACATTCCATTTTTTGAAGGGTCTCAAGACAAAGGGACCCACATGACCTATTTTACATCGCTGAGAGAAACATGCTAGTCAAAATTCATCCTTGGATTTTGAGAGCCATGATCATCAAGGGCCAGATTGAAAAAACAAAATCCTGGAGAAAGGCTTCCCTAGAAAATATGTCAATGACAGAGAGAAGAAAAACCCTAAAATCAAACATCATACTTAATGCAAACGAAGAAGTGTATGTCTTAAATATAAATTAGCACTTAATTACATAAACAATTACCCTTTTTTTTTTTACTGTTTCCATGATCAGTTTTCACAGTCTTGTACACTAACACCCACTTTCTATTTCCTGAATGTTATATATTGTTCTTTTTTCTGAAAGGGTACTTAATCTTTTTATGTTTCAAATTCACACTGTTTATCCCACTTCTATGAGCTCATGAGAATATTATTCAGCCTTTCTGCTCCAAATGATATGAAGAAGAGGAAAAGACTAGACAGAGGACCCATTAAAAGGAAAATACAAGTCAGAGTAAAGACCCAAGGAAAAAAAATCAAATATTCATGCTTGAAATGGTTGAAAAAGGAAATGAAATTGGACACTGGCAAAAATTCCTCAGTAAAAATTATCCCTGAAGTGTCCCAATGTAAAAGGCTTTCACGTGTAATCAAAATTCATTTAGGTTCAAAGGAGTACAAGGGATCTTTTGGGGGTGATGACAGTGTTTTGTAAATTGGTTGTGATGGTGCATTTACAGGCATATTCAACTGTCAATATTCATCAAATTGTACACTTTAAGTGGATGCACTTTATTGCACATAAAGTATACCTCAATAAAGTTGACTATAAAATAAAAAGAAAGCAAAACATTTATTTATGGTGCTTATATGAGAGTTAAGTGTACTGAAAATAAATGACCTACAAAAATCACAAGCTTTCACATTTCCACAAAAGCTATTGCTTTAATGTACTAAAACTCCACTTTTTCTCAATAAGAAGCTTTTAAAATTATCATGTATAATAAATGTGAAGTTTCCCAGACATAAGACAAAGTGTATGTTCTCATTCTTTTTCAGTGTTTTGTTATTTGGCCTACAACTTTGAGTTCTGCTCTGCTGATGCTGAAAAAGTTGAGATGTTTCAGATTTTACAGTAGAATATAGAGGTCTATGAATCTGTAGATAGGAAACTGAAATATGCTATCTGTCAAGAACTATGAAGGACCTGAGAATTCACCTTACTTGCAAGCTAACAAGTTAACCCGCCAATATTTCATGATTGTAGTGGAAGACACCAGGCTCCTGAGTCAGACAGAAGGACAGTTTACTACTCATAGTGATAGCAGTAGCCAGAGTATCAGTATTTTGGTGCCAGTTCCCCAAACCTCTAATATAAGATGATGCAAAGAGGGCCAGGTGACACCTGCACATACAGTGGGTCACGTTATAGTAGAGGGACCCTGAATTTAAGGAACCCGAAGCTTTTGTAACAGACAGTAAGCATTTCTGACTTTTCTTCCAGAGGGAGACACTCTTGCAAATTCTTACAAAATTGTTCACAATACACATATCTATGCAAAGATAGTCTAGAACACAGGGCAATCCATTCCTTACTCACAATGTGTGTGGAAATGCTAAACATCTACAGAAAATTGCCTCTCCATAATAACAATTCTAGTGTTAGAGGAAATGCTTCAAGGTACCTTGAATTCTTTAAATAAAATTATAACTCATTTATTAAAGACCTCTAGTTCCCCAGATCAAATGTTTATATTAATAGACTTACTAAAAGTGTGTATCCAAGTACTCAATTTGAGTCAATATACCAAAAACAGCATAACAAAATGTGTATTAATAGATAGTCTGAAAACAGAGCAAGGATCCGTCCACTATGTAAGGCCTACACTGAACTTCCTTATTAACCACCTACATAATCAATAATAAACCCAACTGTTAATGTTTCTTTCAGGTGATGCACTGCTGGTCCATGAAATTCATTTCCTATTCACCAAGGTAACAGAGGTAGAAATTAATCTGGTCTTCAAACTGGCTGCTCATAATCATAAAACACATTTCATTAACATGTTAAAGGAGCCAAAATTGAGACATTTTATTTGGCTTCCATCCTGCCATTATTTATAAATGAGATGCCCTATATTCCATTTGAAAACAATTATACCCCTCATCAGATCAATAGCTGAACACAGAAATCTGTACATCATCTTCATTCTAGATTTCAATTTCTCTTTACACTTCCCATATGTAAGCAGTTGCCCACATCACCACCTTTATTCAAAAAATAGTTATTCTATCTGCTTATGAGCAGAGACTGTGCCTTTTATCTGGGTATCACAGCACTTCCCATTATGCTGGACACATAGTAGGTGCACAATAGAAGTTTGTAGAATGAATATATCTACTGTTTTATCAATCCCAGAAGAAACAATGCACAGAGAGAGAATTGGGGAAAAAACAGATTTTCTTAGCACACATGCTATATGTACTAAATAATTATAGATATTGTTACATAACTGCTAACACGAGTATATACTTTATTTAATGGTAACCTCAAAACCCATTTAAAAATGGCCAAATTTCTTCTTTGGCCCTTAATTAGAAGAGCTGCATTCACCTGTGTAGACTTCATTTTTTTAAGAAAAGAAAGCACTATCACTTCAATGTGCAGCAAATGAAATGATCTACAGGATGTATGTAGCTATGTATGAACCTGGGATCTGAGGTCCAGGACTCTGGCGGCATTCTTGGCCCAGAAGATTTGACACTGAAAGTCTAATCTCAAACTGGAATGGTGCATTTAGTGGAAAGTATTTGTGTTTATTTAGTGCTATTTTGCTTGTAACTAGGTAGCTATTCTCAAAATGTATAGCTTCTGTTGGGAAGGATACAAGGAGAAAAATCAAAGAGACAAAATCCAGATCTCATGGAAAAAATTTAAAAGCAAGTTCTCCTTATTAAAAAATATATATGTCGGGGCACCTGGGTGGCTCAGTGGGTTTAGCCTCTGCCTTCAGCTCAGGTTGTGATCCCAGGGTCCTGGGATCTAGTCCCTCATCAGGTTCCTTCCTCAGCGGGGAGTCTGCTTCTCCCTCTCCCTCTGCTGCTCTCTCTTTCTCTCTCTTTGTAAAAATATATATATGTGTGTGTGTGTGTGTGTGTGTGTGTGTGTGTGTGACATATATAGACATAAACGTATATATGTCTAAAAACATGTTTTAATGAAAAGATAAGATCCAGGCATGTTTTGATAATTTAACTATTTTAACATGCTATAACAGTTTTTTCAAACATAAATACTGTATTTGCTACCCAATGGGACAATGACTTGAGAGTGTATTTTAAGAAGCGCTTCTGGTAACTAATCTGTACAGAATTAACCTTAGGTACTAGTGTCTACATGAGGTGTGTTCCTGTTATCTCCTGATTATAGAGCTTATTCTAGGGCAATAAACAATGTTTTCAGGATCCGGGTAAGTCAAGACCTGACCCCAAAAAATAACTAAAAAATTAATATTTTAAAATTAATCTGAAATACCTACAGGTCATCTTACTCAATTTGCTTCTTAAATTGTAGAATATTTACAGGTCAAATAAGAAAAAAATGAAACACAATTAGAAGAGGTAACTATCGGAAAGCTTATTCAGAAAACTAGTTACATTCATAATTCTAATCACATCATCTTAGTGTGTGCAGTCTTTCATGACAAAACACCAAAAGCTGGCTGGCTTACACAATAGACATTTATCTCTCACAGTTCTATACAGCCTGGAAGTTCAAGATCAAGGTGCCCGCTGATCTGGTGAGAGCTCTCTTCCTGGTGTACAGACTGCTGCTTTCTTGCTATGCCTTCAGAATGTAGGGAGAAAGGGAGAGAGATTGAGAGAACACTCTAGTGTCTCATCTTACAAGGACACTAATCCTATAAGATCAGGGCCCCACCCTAGTACCTCATTTAACTTTACTTTCTAGTGTCTCTGTCTCCAAATATGGTCACATTGTGGGTCAGGGCTTCACCCTATAAATTTTAAGGGGACACATTTCAGCCCACAGAACTTGTCATAAAGTGCTTTTAAATTTATTTTTCAGGTTTTGATGCACTCTTTAAAATATAAATTTGGTTTTTATATTTTAAATCACACAAGTATTACATAAATTCTCAATCTGAAACCTTTTGATAAAATAACTTTTCAGTCTATCCACGGTCATTGCACACCCCTGAGCACTTTTTCCCACACATTTACCTGGAAAGTGCAGATGCAGAATCATTTTTTCAGTAAAGCCACCCAAAGTGAAATGTCCTGCATTAGAAGATAATGATTTACCTGTTACTGTAAGTTTATAAGCAGGTACTTGACTGCAGTTTGGGAGGAATGTCACAAAAGAAATCCAGAGTTTGGAGGAATGGCTGGGGATGTGTTTTAAGGAGGCCTATTCTTACCTTAGTCTACATGATTCTAACCCATAATTATCTTGAAGTTATCACACACACACACACACACACACACACACACACACACACACACACACACAACACATTTTTTACTTCACTGACAGTCACTTTCCCCTAAGGATCCTGCTTCTTCTCTTAAGTGGGTATTAGGAGCTGTGTTTTCTCTCAAACCTCAAGGTTGGAGTGGAACTGACACAATATCTTTCTGACTAATCAATGCCATGTCCAAACAAATGGTTGCTTTTTCTTTTGTAAGCTGCTCCTTTGAGCAGCTGGTTATAGCATCCTCTTCTTTCTGTGGCAATTGATAGCCATCTGGTCACTCATTAAAGAACTTAGTACCAACTTAGTGTTCTTTTTGTTTCAAGCCTACCATCATGCTAGGTATTTCTGGTATTACATCGATGCGTCATCAACACCTTGGCCAGTAGTCCATTAACTTGATGCCCAACGATCTTTTCCATCACACCACCTCAAGTGCCACCTTCCAAGTCACACCAAGAATTTGGTCATCATTAAAAACTGAGTTCCAGTTAATTCTACAATAACACACACACACACACACACCACACACCATATTGAACCTCTTCTCTTGCCAACTGCCTTGTTGCAGTACTCTCTCTGTTTCTTCCTGCATCAAAACCTACCATCCAATAACATTTCCACTTTATCTACATCTGCCTCCTCAACTGTCCACACTCTGTCCACCCAACTGTCCACCCAACAGTACAATCAGTGCCACATCCCTCCCTCATTTCTACCCCTAGTTCCTGGGCTCCATATTTTATCTGCTCTGTATCTACTCATCCTTAAGATTCTATCTTAAATATCACTTTCTTAGGAAGCATTATCCTGACTTCTAGCTATACAAAATCCCCTTGTTAAACCATCTTATGAGTCCTGTGTACTTTTCTTTGTTTTCCTTCAAATACAATAATTATCATATTGTAATTATGTCATTGTGGATTCAAACATGGGAGGTCTGTTTTATCCACATTGTAAATTGGTTGAGGGCAGAGAGCATGACTGTTATTCTCAACCACATGTCATCTAGCCTTATGCCTTGGCACATAGAAAGTACTCAAGAAATATGCATAGAGTTACACACATGCATGCACACACACAAAGTTTTCTTCCAGTAAATCAATATCTGTGCTATGCAAGCAATGTTGAATCCAAGAGAATATTTTGGGGTTTTTTTGCAGCAGAATAGCAAAACTAACTGCAGCCACTTTTTGAAAAATACAATAACTTTAAAACAAGCTCTTCCTCATTTGTAGAGTAGAAAGCTCTCCACTCTCTTTTGGCTTTTCATTGGCTGAGAGAGATACCCTGCCAAGAGGCTCACTGCTTCTATAGCAGAAAGTGTAAAAAGAAGCAGCAGGGACAAAAGAATATGTGGAGGGGAAATACAGTCAAAGGGCCCTTGCTATTCAAAGATGCCAAGAATAAATTTGCAATCAGAGGCTGTGTAACACAGGAGAGAGGAGGGAGATTCTACTTTTACCGTAAAGAGCAGAATTCTTTAAAGAAGGAGACATTAGTAATCAGTGCTCAAAGATGGTAGAAATGCAAATACTTCCTTCTCATTCAGGCTATGTGCCTACAGAATTGTTTCTCTAGACTGGGAAGAGAGAGGAGTGTTATTTCTCTATCTTCCAAATGCACCTCTCACCCAATCCCTGACTCCTTAAGGGGGTTAACCTTACATCCAGCCACACACTCCAAATCACTGTTCATAGCATTTTCAGTAGGTACCTCCATTTAATGCTTGGTGGTGGTCTGAAAAAAAAAAGAAAGAAAGAAAGAAGGGGGAAAAAAGAAGCGTTTAAGTATTTTGCAAACTGTAAAAAGAAATCAACTCATACCAATGTCCATGAAGAAATAAATGACAGAAATTGGGGTGCCTGGGTGGCTCAGTGGGTTAAGCCTCTGCCTTCGGCTCAGGTCATGATCTCAGGGTCCTGGGATCGAGTCCTGCATCAGGCTCTCTGCTCAGGGAGGAGCCTGCTTCCCCCTCTCTCTCTGCCTGCCTCTCTGCCTACTTGTGATCTCTCTCTGTCAAATAAATAAATAAAATCTTTTTTAAAAAGATGGCAATGTCATTAAAAAAAGAAAGAAAGAAAGAAATCACCATAGCCACATGTTTCTTCATTAATCCTTCAGTTGACCAGGGCCCAACCAAAATATGTGAGGAAGCTGGGAAACCATATACTTTGACACACCTTTGTTAGGTAAGCTATCTTCAACTTTCATTTAGAGAAGAGACCGAGAATTGCATAGCGTGTAACTAGGGGAAGTAGGAGGGGCAGAAAATAGGGCTGACTTGCAGGATACTCAGCAGCATGACCATGGCCCTGAGCTCTAAACCTAAAGTTGTGTGTCCTGCTCAGAAGCCCTGCGAGTCATAGGACACATCCTCCCTTCTCCCAGAAGCAATTTAGCCTATTTCTTTGGGATCTCAGCCCCATTCCTTAAGTGGTTTGAAGAATCCTCCATTTGTGTACAGTGCTCTCTTTGAAAGGAGCCACGATAGATTTGTATCCGATTTTACGAATACGCCAGCTGGAGTTCAAAGGCCCATATAATTATCAGAACTAGTTGGGTCTACATATTTTCAAGTAATAGAACCAAAAAACTGAAACAGTCTTATGAAAGTCTGGACTGGCACAAGCCGAACAACTGAATGATTTAAAATGAGTTGTTTTTTAGAATCAGTCAATTAAGTACTTTTTAATTCAGTCACTGGCAAAATTCAAGCAAAATCTTTGAAATTATAACATACTGTAGAAAAGTAAATACCTCTATGGTTCTCTTGGCAAAGAAGGTTACAAATAAATCTTCCCATATCCCAGGTGTAAAGAAATGTTCTAACAAGATCCACTTGTATAAAATCAAATCAATGGACTCAGGCATCTGATTCCTTACTATTTACTTAGACCAACAGACGTGAAGAAAACCAAGCTTTGGACTTATTTATATTAAACCTCTGCCACAGGGAGGCAAACGCGGAAGGAATACAATGTCATTTAATGATGGGTGTATCTGCAAGCAAAGGAGTCCAAAAAGGAAAGATTGTGCTGACCCAACTCTCACGGTTTACTTTTCAAAGTTCTGGGAAAAGAAATGGCAAAACTTGCTATTTTGGTAAATTTTTGTTCTAAAAAAAATCAAATTAAAAATAACAATATCCAATCATCTCTAAATGAGTCTGACTAAAAACGCCACCAAAGGACTTATAATGTTTTTTTTAAAAACTTTCTTCTCATCATTTCTTTCTCGGCCCTGAAAATAATGGTTTTAAATAACTTGATTTGTGTTTTTCCTTTATTGCCTTTCTACACATACATTTTGAAATGCTTACTTATGGGAAAACCATAAGCATTGCATGCTTAGCTTTCATCCTTTATGAAATCTCTATACTTCCTTCATCTCAAATTGGCATGGTCTGTTTCCAGCAACAGGGAAAACTTTCCAATAAGGAAAATTCCTTGCTAAAAGACATGTTTAAAACATAGCTCAATGTGTTTTTAAAATACATAACTGAGTTCCTGGGGGAGAAAGGGAACTCAGAGGCCAGATACAGGGAAAAGATTGAAAGGCAGACCTGGAGACATGTGATCTGGTCCCAGGACAGCTCTAAGTAGGGCAAAACATTAGTGTTAAGTCACCAATACAATACCCCCAATGACACCTGCATTCATGGCAGTGGTATCCAGGGTAATCCTCACATAGCTACAGGCATGTATGTCTTCAAGTGAGGATGAAGTCACGACTGAACTGAACTATCCATTAAATTAAAATCAGAGCATTGTAGTTTCAAAGCACGCATGTGCAGAGCTTACACGATCAAAGATTACTGCTTCAGAACAGAAAAGAAAAAGTTGCAAAAATATTTGCTTGGATCCTACAGAATTGCTGATGTTTGGGCAGAAAAGTAGCCAGTGCGTTCCTGAAGTTGAGACAGGAGACAGAACAGAACATGCTCCCCACTAGGGTGGCTCAAGGGCCAGCCACTTCCCAGACCATCAGCCAGCTCACATTTCCAGAAAGGATCACCTCATGCTATGGATGTCAACAGTTTCTCTATCTTTGTCTGCTTTGAGTTAAGTTATATAAGTCCTGTTTCTGTTCTGTAAGCTTGTGGAGTGCCAGGCCCCAGAAAGGAAGTTAGGGGAGAGGGTAAAAATGCCTTCCATACTTATTTGTGTGGAATCTTCATTTTTCAACTATATACCAGATGTAAAGAAGTTCTCTTGCTCTAGTGCCATCTGTCATCTCAGAGTTAGGATCTATTCACATGATATGCTTAAAGAAAAAAAGAAGAAGAAGTAAAAGGACCTGGTTTTAAGTCTTGTCTCTGTTGTAACTACTTGTGCTTGACTTCTCAACCTATGGCTTCTTTGTCTATAAAATGGAACTTAGGCCATGTGTAGCTATAGAAGTTCATTGTATAGATCAAGTTAGATAAAGTCTGTCAAGTGTCTTGAAATGCCAAGATCCTGCCATGGGATCAGGGAAATTGATACAGCAGGGTTGGGATATCATAGTAGGAGAAAAACCAGAGAGAAAATGAGAGTGGGCCAAAGTGAAGAATTCCAGCAATTTAATTCCAGAAAGAATATTTATTCAGGACACACCAAAGGGTCTAATGAAGTCAGAAACAGAGCCACCATTCCTATGGATAATTACGGCCACCTCCTTAGATGCCTGTCTCCTGACTTGGAGGGTATTCTCAGATCCAACACTCTCAGGTTTGCACCAAGGGTAATATCACCTGTTGCACGGATGCTGGCAGGGGAGGCTCCGTGGGCAGCCAAATATCTCTCAGCACACCTGTACTTCCTCTACCCCATGTAGAGGAAAAAGAAGAGTCAAGCCTTTCATGTGGGTAGGCCCCCTGCCAAGACTCTTAAGGTCCTATTATGACTTGCAAAATTCATTTTCAAATGTTGCAACATTTCCCCATACAGCAATCACCTTAACAAATAATTCCCCTATTGAAAAAAAAAACAACTGAGGGATCAATTTGGCTATTGCAGTACAGTCTTTATTACTGTGTATGACAGGATGGTAACTTGCTAGGGAATATAATTCCACTTGAACTTCGGCATGCAAATTTAATTTTTAAACTCTGTTTGACACATACGTCCACCCTTTTCTTTGTGACAGTCTTACCTGATGCTCCTGGAAAAATAAGTGAAGAATTCCTTATAGGCTATTAGGTAGGAAGGACATAGCTGCTGCAAACTTTTAAAAAGTTGACCTCAAGGGGACTTCCGGTTATAGGTCAAATGCGGTTGGTCCAGCAGAACACATTCTTGCGAGACCAACTACAGAATATAAATTAACTTCAAAAATCACATCTTAAAAGATCAGAGAATTGTGGAACCAAACCGAATTAAATGAATTAAAATGCCCTACAGCAGAGAGCTTTATGTAGGTGAGCTCTTTCACAGGTGGTTTTCTTCCCTGGGGCATCCGCTGATTCTGAGCACAGTCCAAAGATCAGACCTGGTCCATTGGCAGAAGGAGCAGCGGAGGCCAACAGAAACCAGCCAAGTCGTTGGCATTCATGCAAAAGATCACAATCTCCCTAAATCCTCAGCCCCCGAGTTTCCCCGCCATGCCATTGCTGAATTCTGAGGCTGAGCTCCAGGGTAAGTAGCTTCTGGAGGGTAAGCTAAGATCTCCAGAAATCCCATAGTAACTGGGAGAGCTTAGCTCAAAATCATGGCGGGTCTCCCCACCAAGTTTGGAAATACTATAGTATGTGGCAAGATGCTAAAGCAGTCTTTCAGGGCTCTCAGTCAAAAGTGTAGGAGAGACAGGTCCAAGGAAAAAAGACAGAACTCAGTAACTAAACTGAAACTAAACCAGAACTAAAACTTCGATGGTCCTGATCCAGTTCAGTTCCTGCAGATTGAGATGACCAGCTCCTCACCTTATGGGCCTCACAGGGGAAAGCAGAGCTCTGACTGGTAGAAGTAACATCACATAGAGCTTTGACTCTTGTTTTGTACATAATATTTGGCATATAATAACAAATTAATGACATGAAAAGGAGTAGGAAAATATGAGCAATAACCAAGTGGAACAAATGATAAAAGCAGATACAAAGAAAAAAAATGGATATTCCAGTTAGCATCCAAAGATTTTGATAAAATGATAAATAGGCTTTAAAAAATTGGAAGAAAATATGGACAAAGTGACAAAAGGGTGTAAAATTTCATCAAAGATTAGAAACCATAAAAAAAGTTCTAAGACAGAAAAATACAATATCTGAAATTAAGACCCCATTGGATGAGTTTAACAGTATAGCAGAAGATTCATTAAATGGTCCCAAAGACAGATCAGTATAAAATATTTGACTAAAGCACAATAATACACATTGTCAATCACATGCAAGTCATAGTGCAAACCCCTGCATCCTTATTATTAGAATTAACTGAAGACAAAGAAGGAGGAGGAAGTGGACGAGGAAGAAAAAAAGAAGAAGAAGGAAAAAAAAGAAGAGGACAGAGTAAGTATATAAGGAAAACATGGTCAAGAATTTTCCAAAGTTCTTAAAGAGAGCAACCCTCACATTCAAGAATCTCAGCTAACCCCAAATACAACAGATAAAAAGAGAATCATAACCAGGCACATCACAATCAGACCACTGAAGACAAAAGATTTGCCCTGATTCTGACAGGCTGGATAGTCACCGTGCCACACTCTTAATTTAAAACCCAAATGGAACGTGCTATAAATTATTTTTAATACTGCTTATTTTAAAGGGAAATTAACTTCCATAACTTCAAGACCAAGTGAGAGGCACATAAAGGTGTTTATTGTTCGAAGCTTTTAGCTGCTTTTCAAAAATAATAGAAACCATTTGTTTCAAATTATCCTATAATAAAGATAAAACCAATTTCAAGAAGAATCTCTATGCCTGATCAATATGAGTACATTGAAACATCGAGAAAGTAATTCCAAAGAAGAAGAGTTAGGAATATTAAGTCTTAACTCTTCCTTCATGTATTTGCTTTAGAAAGCTTGGCTGAGGTTGTTCATGACATGGGAATAATGGGAATCAGACCCAAATCGTAGGTGGAGTCAGAGGTAAAGAGCCAATATTTATTGTGCCCTTAGCAGGTGCGGGCATTCTTCTAACCTCTTTCCAGAGATCATCACAGATGTGAAGTCAACTTTACCTAGATCACACGTGGATAGGAAAATGAATTCATGTGTACATGAACCTCCATAAATTGTGTAAATTGTTTCAGACAGTCCAATGTCTTCAATTCCATTTCTACTCTTTTTTCCTTCTATTTAGAGATCAACACTCATTCTAGCTGTTGGCTTCTGGATTTTGTCGGGAGGGTTGCAGATCGGAATGAAATCAGGCTGGGTTCCCATTGAGTTCTTTCTCCCAGCCCTAGCCTGGTCTCCTCTCCCCCCAGCCCTCCTCTCAGAAACCACCAGCTCCTCTCCCTTTCTCACATTTCACCACCCCCGTCCCAACCACAGGCCTGGCTGTGAAATGGGATATAGTCTCCTAGCTTTTCTCTTCCCTTCCAGCACACACATTCATTTCCTCCTATATTGTTTCTGCTAATCACTTTGGGAAAGAGGAATAATTAAAACCATAAACATGAAGGAATTTAAAAAACTCATAATATCCTCAGAGCAAAGCTTCCTGAAGTACTCCTTTCTCTGCATCTGAAATTATAACTGAGCTCAGTTGGGATTCCATTCCCCACCATCAGTCACTGAATTTTCTTCTAGGCCGTATCCATTGATTAAATTAAACCCTGATCATGTCATGAAAACATCTGGTGTCTCAGCTCTAAGCTCTCAGTTCACAACTTGGAGGTCCCCCAGAAGAGTTCTCTGCTCTGATTCTGCACGCCGTTTCCTCCATACCATGAGAATCTCCAAGGTAAATGATCCAGCAACATCCAGTATTTCCCATTTCCTGGCCCCTCGGAGGAAAAAGAAAGGGTTCTTGAAAGGTTCTTGGAAATGAAAGGTTCTTGAAATCTAATAAGGTGACATTGTCTTCTAGCCCCTCAGACAGACTCATGGCTCAGCTATCATAGGTAAAGCTATACAAGAAAACTTCTGCCATCTAGTAAGAAATTCCTAATTTTCAAACCAACTATGCCCATCTCCCCACTTCACTGAGTTGAGTCATTATCTTTCCAATGTAGACACATAAAAGTTACCTTTCCCTCTTTCTTTATCTTTTTTCCTTTGATATAAGGTGATTACTTATTCTGTTATATGTTTTACAGAGTCACTCTTCCCTCATGACTAAGTCTTTTTTCGCTGAATGTAAGTATTTGCTAGTTAGATCTTGTCATTCTGGAAATATCTTGGAAGAAACTGACACCAGTTGGTGTTTGAAAGATTGACTTTCTATACTGCTCTCTAATCTTAAGGATGTTAAGGATGGCTCGTGCCATTGTTTTAGGTTAATATTTACTCCTCATGTCTTAAATAATTTGACTTCCCACATGATAGAGGTTTTTTCAGCATTTCCTGCTTACCGTTTTACAAATAATAAAGTAGGTATCTTATATGTACCTTCTACTCTTCCAGCTTTGATTCTTGTCATTTCAGCACACAAGCAAGTTCATTGAGCAGCATGGCAACTAGCAACTTTCGGCATGTCTTCGCTTTCTCCCCCTTACTGAATCTGTCTAACGAGCACATTGCTCTGGCTGCTGGGAGATGTCAGTACTCAGAAAGGAAGTTTAAAATTATGTAAGACATGATCTCAATGACCTCTGTTTCCTTGCCTATGTGGTAAATAATTTGTGGTTTTTCTGAAACTGGAAGCATATTTTAGAGTTCAAGCACGCTTGGTAGTAAGTTGTCCTAAGGCTCATAAAAATGTGCACACACGGTTTACAGATACCAAAATCAAATAACTAAAGTGAAGTGAAACCAAAACAGAGCTGATGCATATTTGCTTACAGCAACGCACCCCAGTCCCAGAACTGCATACACAGTGGTCTGTTCTCCACCATGTACCGGAAATTCTGGAACGTTCGATTGTTCAGTGGTTAGGTAGGTTGCTTGAATTGCTTTTACTGACTTTTAGAATCCCTCTACATGCAGTTTTGACTTCTTTAAAGAAACACATAGGCTATGGGCTGCAACCTAGAACTTCAGAACAACTCAGGACCTAGCTAGGATATTGTCCCTTGCTTCTTGTCTTCTGCATGTTCCAAGGAAGTGTGGGAAGGGACGTCAGAGCTGACAGTAAAAGCACTATGAGGATGGAGATGGGGCAAGCAGAGGCACACACTCTGGCATTGGAAAAAGAAACAAAAATTAAACTACAAGATCTTAGCAGTCCACAGATCTTAAGGAAGAAGAGGAAATTGGCTCAAACACATACCAACTGTTCAGTTTTATTTCCCTTTCTAGTAAAACCTTAAGTGATTCTCCAAAGCCCCCTCACCCCACCAAACAGTTAGGGGAAGAAAGAGTCCCAACTAGAATTAGAACTTGAGACCAGAAGTACACTGCTCATTGGACATATGCCTAGTTCACAAATTCTTTTATTTTTAAAGATTTTATTTATTTATTTGACACACAGAGATCACAAGTAGGCAGAGAGACAGGCAGAGAGAGAAGAGGAAGCAGGCTCCCCGCTGAGCAGAGAGTCCAATGTGGGACTCGATCCCAGGACCCTGAGATCATGACCTGAGCCGAAGGCAGAGGCTTTAACCCACTGAGCCACCCAGGCACCCTAGTTCACAATTTCTTACAACTAGGATCCTCTGTGCCTATCCATGCTCTCCTATTGTTTTTTCTTTAAGACATCTCCCACAATAATCCTTTTTAAAATGAGATGAATAACAAAGCACTTT
The DNA here is from genome assembly GCA_002007465.1 of Ailurus styani. Classification (NCBI taxonomy): domain Eukaryota; kingdom Metazoa; phylum Chordata; class Mammalia; order Carnivora; family Ailuridae; genus Ailurus; species Ailurus styani. The sequence continues at coordinate 951,335 of LNAC01000508.1, read as the reverse complement.
CACTTCTCTGCTCAAATCACCCAATGGATCTTGATATCACACAAAGAAAAAGCCCAAATCCTTATGGTAGCCACCAGGGTCATCCACCATCTATCTGGTGAGCCTACGCCTTCACCCGACCCCTTCCACCCAATCATCAGTCATCTCAGATCTTGCCCCCACAGAACCCCTTTCTCACTCTGTTCCAGACACATGGGGCTCCTTGCTGCCTCAGTGCCTTTGCACTTTTTATTTTCCTGCTATTCCCCTGGGTGTTGCTGTGACTTGTTCTTTCACCTCCTGCAAGTCTATGGCCAAATATCACCTTCCAAGGGAGGCCTTTCTGACCATCTTATCTAATCTTAGAAAATATGATTCCCCAAACTATGTATCCCCTCCTGTCCAACTTTGCTTTTTCCTACACCTTCCTTATTACCTTCTTATATTTTATAGAATACAATTTCTTCATCTCCTTTACCAGAATATAAACTCTATACAAAACCAAGAGGTTTTCTCCTTTTGCTCACTGCTGAATGCCTACATCAAAAATAGTGCTTAGTAAACAGAAAGACTCAACAACTATTTATAGAACAAATGAGTAAAACAGAAAGACAATTAGCACTTTCTTCATACATCATGTCGTCACTAACCAGCTTTCTGATCCTAGACAGATAACTGATATCTTACCTAACTAACTAACTTTCTGACCTTAAACAATGAATTATTTTGAACCACTATTTTTCTCATTTGAGGATAGTCATTAATCACATGAGATAATGTGTTATAAAAGCACTCTAAAAAGTATTAAATGCTATGTAATTTGAAGTTATGATTAGAAAACTTATTGGTTTAATTAGCAACTTCTCACAAATGAACAATACAGCTCATCCAAAAGAAATAATATAAGTCTGTCTATAGATAAGCACAGATAACATACCTATATCTGTATCTATCTATTTCCATGTATTTGTCTACCTATGTATTGTATCTATCTATCTGTAGAGAGAAGAGGAGAAACCAAACATCCGTGGCAAAACTTGAGAATAGATCTATGTAATGATCTATTCCCCAATTAAGAAGTTGCAAAGAAATGGGAACTGACAAAAACAAATACAAAGCACAATATTATACTTAACTAAGGTCCTCTCTTTTCATTTAGTGGCTAAAATGATTACAGTCTCCCCTTATTGAAACAAATTATTTGGTGGAATTCATGTTCCTTGGGGACCAGGAATTTTGAAACCTTCATCAGTGTGTCCTCTGGGCCTCATACAAAGTTGTTTGCTCAGTGCTTGAGTGAATGGGTAACCAGCAGAAACAGTGAACAACAGCAGCAGAGAAACAGTGCAATTTCAGAATACAGACTGGCCGCTACCAGAAGTGCAACTGCACATCAAAAAGCCATCCCTTCCTCAACTTGTGACTTTAAGGATGAGTGGGCATTTTTGAAAAGGTACATGATGCTTCCATTGCTGTTAAGCACGAGTCACCCGACTCATGGTGTTCTAGACACAGGGAGCCAAGAGTGGGTGGCACTCGTGGGGGGGGGGGCAGTAAAAACCATCAGGGTGCTTCGTAATTACGGTTTGATCCAGCAAATTCTAAAGGGTTGGTATTTCATTGCCTCCTTAATCATTTAAATCCTCATGGGCATTTGACCTGACCTGCTTAACCTGAACTTGAAGTCACCGAAGAGAAAAGGGGGGAGGGGTTGTAGAATGAGAGACTCTTCGTATAGCTGCCTTTAAAAAGAAAACAAAACAAAATTAAAGACTACTTGAAATTAGCCAACGAATACTGACATTTCTCAAAAAAAAAAAAAAAAAAGAAGAAACCAGCTTGAAAGCAACTGAATAAGGAGTGGAAGGGAGAGACCAAGTGTTCCCTTTTGATCTTCTCACTGCCCCAACTTTATTTTAATAATGTGTCCAAAGACTGATTCAACCTCTCTCGCTTTAATAAAGGTTCATTAGTGGATTAGGAGAGATTTGAAACTGAGCCCAGTGGAGTCAGCAGAGGCAAGTTCCAAACAGCCACTCAGCGCGTTTTGAAAAGTACCAAGCTAGCAACCTGGAAAAGATCCACCAGTAAAATTTGGTTGTACTTGTGTGTGTGGAGCCCCACTAGACTGACAGAACATCCACTCCCAGACAGAGAAGAGTGGCAACGTTACCCAAAATTAACAAAGCTAAAGTCGTTGTGTTCAATGTCAGCCCCTTGCAACGACATTAACACAGCCCATCCACATGGAAAATGTAAGGGGAAAACTGACCATCCAGGCTGTGTTGTTGGGAGAACAAGAAGCAAGAAGAAGGCCATCGATAAAACATGAAGACAGAACTCACCAAGAACCCCTCCAGGAGGGCACCCTCATCTCAGGTTTCTTGCCTCCAAAACTATGAGAATAAATCTTCGCAGTCGAAGTCGCCCAGTTTGTGGTAATTTGTTAAATAAAGCAGCACAAACTACAACAGATAGACAGATGGACAGATGGGCAAATAGATAAATTTTTTCCAGGCATGATTCTTTACCCCTAAGTATTTCAGAGTATTCTCTCATGTGACTATTGTATAGTTACTAGCCTCATAAATTTAGACTGAGACAACAATTTTATATACTCTACCAACTATAATCTAATTTGGTTGGTTGACCTAATTTGGGTCTTTCTAGCATATTTTCCCTCCAGTGCAGAATTGGGGAGGTGAGGGGGGCTTCATTGTAAGAGCTCTTTTTTATTGTTGTTGTTGTTTCTTAGATATTAATCCAAGTCCTTGGTGAACTCATAACATCCCTTCTCTGGACTCGGACCTGCAAGAACATTCTCACTTTCCCTAATCTCTGCTACATCAGTCCTCTGTTTCATTCTTTTCACTCCTTTCTGCCTGGGTCCCTGTGCTTCAGGGGACCCAAATTTCCCTATGCCTTCCATGAAATGTTCTGACTCCCTCCCCATTCTCCATCTCTGGTGCCTGGGCCTGGTTAGAGCTGGAAGTGTTACCTGGACATGTTCCTGAGTTTGGGCGGGGACCAGCATGTAATCAGGCTCCATTTGTACCCTTTAGCATTCCCTCCCGCCCTCTACCTTGTGCTGGGGTTGGGGAGGGGGCCCCCAGGGCCCCAAAGAACTCCCAAACTTGTGCCTGTGGAGTCTTCCTGGGGCTGGGTCACTCTGTGGCCCCCGGGGCTGGGCTCCAGTTCCAGAAAAGCAGCCTGGTGAGATGGTCAGTTCTGCTGACAGGCACAGTATTGTCTCCATGGGGTGGTGTGAGATTGGGATACTGCAACGGTGCTGACATTCTGATATTGACGATTCACACTCGCTTGGACACAGGAAGAGTTCAGGACCCTGGGCTCCCTAAAGTCCATGCACGGCACAGCCTTGAGTTTGAGCTATATGTGTGGTCTCCTGCATCCACAGTCACCCATCATGCTCCCACGGGGGTACTGCCCCTGGTCTACAACACCTGAAATAGCAGGTGTAATTGACCCTGTCCATCCCCATCTCCCACCACTGGCACCTCATCCCCCTGCAGGCTCTGCACCACATGTAATACAGGCCTCAGGAGTGGTCCCACTTATCTCCTCCAATGGCTTCCTACGCTGTTACTCTGCAGCATCCATGGGCCCTTCCATTTCCTTCCTCCCTTGCCTCCAGTTGTTGTGATGATTTTGTGCTCTCCCAGATTAAGCTGAGTCAAATGAGGGTCAGAGATTCCTCGCATAAATAAAATCACTGTTCTTGCTCTACCTACAGATTCCTCCCTCCACCCTCCCCACTGGTGATGGTGGGTAGAAACCAGGGGTGCAATCAGCAGTGAAAAAGTTCACATTTTAGGAATGCTGTGATTATAGCCTAAAGAGTTCAAGAGGAGACATAGTTGGAAAGTGTGTTGTTCTATATTTATGCCATAAAATTCCAAATGATAAATTTAACATGCCCATAAAATAAATTATCATTCATGTTTTCCTGCACACTGTGTCCATTTGTGGTCATCTTCAAAGAAGAACAGGAACAACAGTTGAAAGCCATCGGAAGCTACTCACAGACAGCAAGATGGATGGTGCAGCATCATGAATAATGATGTAACCAGCACGAAACAAATAGCATGAGGGCACTTCAGAGTCAAGAAGAGCTGTATTGTTTCAACCCAGACAGGTTCTGACGAGCTACAGGACTTGAATAATAACAGCATTGTTACCTTTTTCTCATAGTGGGAGATATGAAATTACTCAACAACAGCACATTTGACAACAAAAACTATGAAGAGATGATTCCTGCACCTAAACTGAAAGAAACAATACCAGGATACTATAAACTATCAAGTTATCCAATTGGACAACAAGCAAATACACTGGTATCTTTTCTCGCTATCATTCTTAATCTTTAACAATAAATCACTATGCCTCGTATGTGTTCATGAATTGAACAACATATTTTTAAATGAAAAAGATTACATAAACAAGGGATCCACCCCCAAAAATGACTTATCCAGGGTCCCAAACACTCTGGGGGGGGGGGTCCTTGAAGGCAGAGGAGGGGTGGGAGTAATCATTATGTCCCGTCCTATAAATGTGCATCACAAAGGATAACATCACAATGATGACTCTGAGTTTTTCTGATAGCTTGACTGATTTCCATTTCTTTTTAAGAGTTACGGGAAAAAGGAAAATTACAATTGAAGAATTTGTCTGAAACAGAAATCTTGGTTCTATAAGAGGCAAAAGTGCCAGCTGAAGCTTGAGGCCAACATCGGAGGGCCTCTGACTTTAACCCAAGAGGGTGATGTCACAAGGCCACATAAATACACTTTGACCAAAGAAGAAAGAAGAGGAGAAATATGGCTTTGCAGTTGTATGATTTGAAGAAGTAGCATATACAGGACAGGCTGCCAATCTAAGTAGAGAATGAAGTATACAATATAACATTACTGCCAGCAAGGGAGTAGAAAGCACAATCATCATGAAAAAGGTTTCCCTGGAAATGTCCGGGGAGTTGCAATGTTTTTATTCATTATTAAAGCATAATTTGGAGAAGAAGTCAATCTGTTTTTGAGTCTGATTGAATCCTAGTTCCCTGTTCTTTGCCAATAGTCTCCTTTTCTCTCCAGCCCTTTTGTACCTACACAGACAACATATTCCTTGGGCACTGAGTCCACTGGTCTGTAGTGTGAGAAGTCAGCCAAATGCAGAATGTCTGTTCCTCACTCACAGGCTAGAAATGCTAACCTGTACATGGATTCTTCTGCTGTTGACTTTGTTGTTTTAAAGCAAGTTCTTCCCTTCTTTGCTTTGTCATAATTTTTCCAGTTGGTATCTCTATTCATTTTCCTGAAGGGTGGAGAGAAATGCATAACCCCAGAGCAACAATGCATAGCTCACTGCTACTTACTTTCATCTGGAGTCCTTCACCTAGGTCAGACTTCACTAGCTGTATTACTATTCTGTCAGAAAGAATTACAGAAGTAAATAAGTTCGACTTTGCAATGGAACTCTAATCTCAGCCATTACTAAAAACCACAATTAATTCAAACAAAAGGTATATGCTATGAACCTAACATTTAGAAAAGCCAAATAATGTTATCTTTCCTTTATTTAGTAAAGCGCACTCTCCTAAAGGCTTACTAATCTCTTTCCGTCTATCACTACATTGGTAGTGAAAACCTGACAGATGATGCAACTTCTTTTGGCAAACTTCAGACACGACAGAGAGAAGAAAAAAATTAAAGAAAATAGAGTATGGTACAAGGAGACTGTCAGTGGGAGAGAGAGAAAAAGCAAAAATAGAAAAAAGTAGTGCATCTGTTAGGAGGGAGTGGGGCATCACCAGAAATGGTCCATCTATTGGGTAGAGACCACCAAGGCATGGTCATCTGCCAGGTGTTGCGTGTGTGTGTGTGTGTGTGTGTGTGTGTCTATATATACATATAGATATATATCTATGTTATATGTATATAATGAAAACAGAAAGGCAGAGGTTATGTCTGGAAAATGAATTGGCTAAGGAAGATTGCCTATCTTGCTCAACATAGGTAAAATTTCAAGGCTAATTGTTACAAATGAGTATTATATTCCGCTGTTGCATTTCATCATCCCCCTTTAAATAACAGCAAAGTCTGTGATGCAGTGAAAATGAAGCCTGGGTTCACCTAGCACAGTATCTGTTGTTCTAACAATTCTATTAATGTAGTAATAACTGTGCCAAATGCCATGCCACAGACGCCACACAGAAGACTTTCACTACAGTGTTGTCATTTTGCCTTTCCAAGAGCTTCAGTATATGAGGAGATTTCCTTGTTTCAATAATTTTTTTCTGAGATCTGTAAATAATAGCGGTCATTTAGTGAGGGTTCAAATGTAATAATTTATGGAAACTTTATAACAGTCCTACTCTCATTTTGTGGATGAGGAAGGTGAAGTCAGAGAGACTAAGCAACCTTCCCCAAGTGTCACTGCTAGTAAATGATGAAGCACAGTTATAACAAGAAAGCTGTGTATTCAAAGACACTTTTGAACTCAGAGATACTTCAAAACGTTAAGTAAATTAGCATCATCTAGAGGGAAAAAAATGACTTCTTGATTTGGTTCTACTTACAGCATCAGCAATTAATGTCATTCATCCACAAAATAAATATATTTCTTCACTCCCCTGATTTTTACAGTACTCTGTTCCCCTATGTTGGGGCCCAGGTGAGGCCACCCCAAGATTGTCCACCTTAGCATGAACATTATTTTTAATTAGAAGCAATCATTGGGGTGCCTGGGTGGCTCAGTTGGTTAAAAGCAATCAAACCCCAGTGGATTCAGGAAAAACTCTTGACTTCCCCCCCACTGCCTGCTTGTACCTGGAAGAGAGCTATTAACAGCAGAGACTCCCCTCTACCTAAAAAACTTATCTATGTGATAGGGCAATGTTTGCATTCCAAACACTTTCTCTCTGGAATTTCCATGTCTGTGTGGATTTTCCTGTGTGGACTCTGTCTCATGTCCATTTGATTCTTAGTTCAGCTAGAAGGACCTTGAAAGGCAGTGTAAGTTCTTCCTACCCAACACCTGGATCTGAAAAAGGTGAATATTCATTCAGGAAGTAAATAACTTGCAGGATCTATTCACACTGTCATGGATAGTTTAGTAATTGTTGAGAATCCATGATATCCTCAGAACTGGACAAAATGTGAGTGAATACTTTTCCCATCCCATCTTAAAAGACAGGGAGCCCCAGAGAAAAATCAGCAGAGCTTTCTACTGCATCAGGTGGCAAATCATACACTGCAAGGTATGTCCATCTGCACAATCTGCTTCATTTTTCATTTTGTACCCCACAGTGAAAGCCAGCAGAAGAGAAAATTTCCTAAACCAAGTAGCCCCACACTACTTTTATAGTGGGGCTGGTGAGGAGTGGGGTGCTGCACTTACTTAATTCTGGGAAACATAATGGAACCTGATCCTACAAAAAGGTGCCTCTGGGTCAACATTACCTTTCCATCTCCTAACCTTTAATTACCTACATAATTCACACTTTTATAGTATAATTATGTGCTAATATCACATTTGTACACAAACCCATGCAGTAAAATGGACATAAATCAATTATAACAGTCTGAAAAACACAAGACATACCTCTTAGGTAGCTACTTACCCATGTATTTCTTTAGAAAAATTTCCCTTCCCTTTTTAGTTTGTCTCCAGGGCTAATAGTCTATATCCAAAAAAATGCACTATCCCATCATTTCCATGCCCATTGTTTCTGCTAAGGAGAGCTATAAACTTAATTTGAAAACTTTTTCTCAAAAAAAAAAAAATTCTCTGAACCGTCGTATTCAAATAAATGTGGAAAATGTTCAATATTAACCACCAACCCTTGGTGAGTTGGCAAAGTACTATTTCACACATTATTCTCCAACATAACACTCCAAACAACACTGTGAAAATTCAGGCCATGTGATCACCAACACTTTCCACATATAAAAATTGTGAGTTGAGAGAGGGTATAGAACATGAGAATTGTTCACATGGCTAGGAGATACAGATTAAGATTTAAACCCAGGTTTTCTGAGGTTGAAATGTTTAGCAAAATTCCACTTTCCTAGAAATCAGTCCATATTCACACAAGTTTTATTAAACAAAAATCAAGAAAATATGCCAAAGAGAGACTCTAAGTGTTCCCGAGGTACTTTCTATAAATTCAAGCAATACAAAGCTTACCATCACATAAAAGACAAAAGAGCAAAACCAGACTCAAGATGAAAACCAACAGAGCTGTTTTTACTGCCCACACTGTATAAAAGGCAAGAGGAGGAAAAAGCCAGATCAAATGACAAAGAACTTTCTAAATCTGTCACTTAGTAACATATTGCCAAATTCTTGGTGTTTTTATCCCAAGAAGTTTAAATTCGGCATTCTACGACTGAAGCATTCATACTTTCTCTCTCTCTCTCTCCCTCTCTCTCTCTCTCCGTCAGAGAGGTACAATGGGAAAATGACAGTCTTACTGATTAATACATATATAATTCAGAAAACCAAAGAGAACTGTTTCCCTATCTTTGGTATTCTCTGTTTTCCTCCTATTTTTACTAATTTTCTAGGGATGATATTGTCTATGGAAGACACAGAGTAAGTACTGCAGAGCCAGACAGAACACAAAGGACATAACTTACGCCTGGAGAGATGCATATGTACACATAAAAAACCCACCCCGAGCTCCTTCCTTCCCTGTATGTGCATTTCAAACCACCCATAAAACATTTGTGGGCAGCTGGTAATTCACTCCAAAACCATATTTAACCTTCTGAAGTCACATTAGCTGACAGGGCTGCGGTGTCTATTGCCTAGAAAACAGATCAATATACTCTATATTTTGAAGGGCATCAAATTCTCCCTGTCAGGAGCAGGGAGGTGGAGAGGCTGTGGGGTCGGAGATGAGCCAGCAGCAATCAAGCCTCACTGTGCTGCCTCCCTCCCCCACCCCAACAGAACAGAACCTTTCTGAGGCTCCCGTGTCACTGCCCCCGTCCCCCTCAAGTCCCCCCTCCAACCCCTCAACCGCCCGCACTGAGGTAAAGATGGGCGCCAGTGCTGGGCACTCAGAAATCATCAACTTGGCCAACAAATCACAGCCCAAGTCCAAACTGATCACAGTCTGTGGGTGGTCAGAACAATCCCAGCAGTAGCCCCATGACTGAACCTTAGCGGGTTCTGACGTGACAGGTAGGACGTTTCAGCAGCGGCCTCATCCCTATAACATCTAAGTCCTTGAACAAACTGTGGCGCAAGATTACAAGAGATTCTCCCCTTCCAGGGGAGGTATTTCTGTAACAGCTGAGTCTCTTAAAATAATAAGCAGGTATCTTTCTTATAAAAAAAAAAGGTGCTTAAAAATGACCTCTAACTCAATACTTCCTAGTAATAGCTGTATCTTGAATAGCAGGTACAAGTGAAAAGTATCTTGCTTCTATTTAAATGGAGTCATGACAATCCAAGACTGAGATGCTTCCAAGGACTGCTAAGAATGAGCTCCAGTTTATTTTAAATGATCTCACTGTGAAATAGGAATCGGTTTTGTCAGGGTCTTCAAATGTTTCTAGGTTGCATATCACAAAGGCTGTGTGCCATACACAACCATGACTCAAATGACAATATGTGAGTGAGTAAAATGTACAACACACACTGTTAGGGGCTGAATTGTGTCCCCCAAAAGTCATAGCACTGAAGCCCTAACACCTAGTACCTCAGAATGTGACTGTGTTTGGACACTGTGCCTTTAAAGACTAAGGTGGGGACGCCTGAGTGGTTCAGTCGGTTGGGTGTCCGACTCTTAGATTTGGCTCAGGTCATGATCCTGGGATACTGGGCTCCACACTCAGTTGGAAATCTGCTTGGGATTCTCTCTCCCTCTCCATCTGTCCCTCCCCCCACCGCGTGCTAGCACTGTAGCTCTCTCTCTTTCTCTCTCAAATAAATTAATTTTTTTTTAAAAAGGTGATATGGGGTCATATGGGTGGGTCCAAATCCAATCTGACTAGTGTCCTTAAAAGAGGAGATTAATACACAGACACACACGGAGGAAAGACCTTGTGAACACAGAGAACGAGGGAGGGACACAGGCCTCAGAAGGAAGTGCCCTGCCAACACCCTGATCTCTTTCCCCACATTACTAGAAGCTTCTAGCATCTAGTAATGTGGGAAAATTAATTTCTGTTGTTTAAGGCACTCTGTTTGTGGTATTTCCTATGGCAGCCCTAACAAATTAATAACACACACTGAAACGTGAATCTTTTTATTAGAAAGGGTGAACATCCTGAGTCAATTCTAGAAATTTCCTCAATAAAGGTGAAAAACAATCCAACAAACTAAATTTTTAATATAAATAAAACATCTAAATACCACATCTAATGCATCAAAAATGCTCTAGAACCTACCTTCAAAGACCATCTAATACCTAAACCCTGCTCACCACATCCATTTATACAAACACCAGCCCAGGTCATTATCTCTCACCTGGAAGACAGATTCTTTATGGACCTGATATAGCCCCCTTCAAAGTGTATTCAAAACACATGCCCCTTTGAGAACATGTCAGATTATGTTACTGCTCTGTCTTAATACCTTACAATAGCTCCTTAGTCCTCTCCAAGGAAAAGCCAAATCCCTTGTCAATGGCCACCAGGACCTACTTGAGTCGACCCCGGTTAGAGTTCTCCCTTCATCCCTATGATCCAACACAATGGATGCCATTGACCACACCTTTACTCTAGCTTCATCCTCTATCTAGAAGCCTTCCCTCCATTTTAGCTCTACAGAGCTAAATCCCTCACCTCCTTCAACACTTTGTTCAAATTACCTGGTTTCAGTGAGGTCTTCCCAGACCACCCTACTCAAAATCGTAACCACTGCTTTCTTCTCTCCTTCACTATCCTTCTTTACTGTTTCCTTTTTCCATAGCATTTAGTCACTTCTGAAATACTATATAAATTACTGATGTATTATTGTCTTCATTCATTTGGTTCAGTCATATATTTCCAATCATCTGGAGCCATGCCTGACCCAGAGTAGGGACTCAGTAAATATCTGATTAATCAATGTTGAATGAAAAATCACTTGGCTGGGCGCCTGGGTGGCTCAGTGGGTTAAAGCCTCTGCTTTCGGCTCAGGTCATGATCTCAGGGTCCTGAGATCGAGGCCCATATCGGGCTCTCTGCTCGGCAGGGAGCCTGCTTCCTCCTCTCTCTCTGCCTCTCTGCCTACTTATGATCTCTCTCTCTGTGTCAAATAAAGAAATAAAATCTTTAAAAAAAATCACTTGGCTATGGAAGCTAGAATTTTCTTTTCAAGCTCTATAAGTTTTCAAACAGTTTCCAATTTAGAAATCCTTACTGATATAATTCATTGTGAATGTTAAGAATTTCCTTTTTTTTTACTTGCAGTCCTTCATATTGATCTACTTTTCCAAGAAAATCCCCAAAGGAATAAAAGAAGTTTTAACCCCTATCTTTCTACTCCAACCCAAAGTCAGACTTTTGGGGAAGACAAAACGGAAAGTAGGCCCTAAAGCATGTGAACTTAAAAATGTTCAGTTGTGCATGAATGCTTGTGTATGTGTTGCTGGAATGGCCTCATAGATTGTGACAACAAGTCAGACAAAGACAAGTGAGAGGTTCAAAATTCAACTGGATATCATTTCAAATATCCATCAAACTTGTGAAGTTTGAATATTATAAAAGAATGCAGAATCACATCAAGATTGAAAAGATCTTATGATTTAATTGAAAATATACTTTTAGATATCTTGAGATTCTATCAAGTTCAGTGGTCTTAAGAAACTGAAGGAAGGGGTGCCTGGGTGGCTTAGTCGGTTAAGCATCTGCCTCTAGCTCGGGTCATGATCTTAGGGTCCTGGGATCGAGCTCCACCTCGGGCTCCCTACTCAGCAGGGATTCTGCATCTCCCTTTCCTGCTCCCAATAGGTGTGTGTGCTTTCTCTCTCTGTCAAATGAATAAATAAAATCTTAAAAAAAAAAAAAGAAACTAAAGGAAAATACACTTCTAGATCTTATGAGCCAAAGGAATGTAAATTTCCATCAAGTGATCAACCTGGATAGAATCTAAAGACTTCTGTGAATAAAGACAAGAATTAGGACATGTGTGTATGACTCGAAACCAGAGATGTAGGCTCCAGGACCACAGAGGCCTACCTTTTTGAAGTTTTTAAAGCCCATGACATAAGAGATAGAACATAGGGCCCCATGAACCATTTGGAGGGAACAGCTTGCAGATATTAATTTGAAAACATGAATTCTGACAACACAAATTTGAAAATAGCCAGTACTATTATAGAAGCATAAACAAAAGGCATAAAATAGCAGTCCTCACACTTGAGCACATAGCAAACTAACATGAGGTCTTGCTAAACACAGATTTCTGGGCCCTGCCTCCAGTCTCCCATTCAGTAGGTCTTGGGCACAGCTGGAGAATCTGCATTTCCAATAAGCTCCCAGGTGGTGCTGATGCTGCTGGTCCAGGGACCACACTTTGAGAACCAGTGGAATAGGCAATTAAGATAGCTCTGTGTTCACTTAACTTATCAAATGGGAATAATAAATTGTCTTGAGCTGTAAAGACAAGGTACCTGTTGTTGGTACCTGTTTGTAAAGGCGGTCTTCTTTATTCACTTAGAGGAGTATTCCTCCAAAAAGGATGTTACAGTTTCCCAAGCCCTTTTGGTAAAGAACATCACCTCCCTTAAGGGTAGGGAAGCATCCGTGGTAGGACCCGCCCCTCTCCAACTGATGAGGCAGCCTCTCCACAGAGTGGCTGCTGAACAGGGCACATGTTAGAAGTTAACAATGGTGAACAGGTTCCCAGCCGGCTGCAGAGAGTCAGAGTCTATTAACATTCCTGGTTTGGGACAAAACATTCAAGACCTTCTGGTGGGCACAAGAGATGCTGGCCCAGAGAGAGCCATGCTAGAGGTGTTCAGAGGCAGAAGGAGCTGGCTTCAGGGCCCTGCCATGCTGGCTGCTTTGCACACAGATCCCCTGGGACCCTGGTCCTGTGTGGCTGCAGCTGGCTATCCATCTGTCTGGCCTCAGTGCCATTTGCGGATAGAGTAAGGGATAATATGAAGGCCAACCCCCGTGATTCTGTTCTCTTTTTTTTTTTCACCAGCTACTGATAGTTGGCAAAGAAATTAAAAGCAGAAAATTTTAGACCTCCTTTTTAGGTCTAGCTGCAATGACTACAGAGAAAAAGGTATTTTGTGAGAATTACAAATAGCTGTCAGATAATCACATTCCCTTAACTTGACAATGAACCTGCTATATTTGTTATGGATTCCCAAGTAGTTGTCCTTCCTTGCTTGACCATCATATGCCCTATTTTTCTTTTAGGAAAGTTTGTTGTTTAGAGTTCAGGAAGGAAGTAAAAAAGAAATATTGGGACTTATTATTTTTCTCTAAATAACTTCTTAATTAAAAAATATATCTAATATTCTGTTTAGTAGCTAATGTTTTGAGGAAGTAAAAAAAAAAGAATATGCTTACCAAATCCTGGAAAAATTATGAGGCACACTAGGATAACATTTCTTTTGTAGGTGATCTAGCTTCAAAATAAAGTTTGACTTAAGTTATATGCTTTTTTAAAAAAGATAAACATGCCTAATAATCTAACTGAGAATAAAGCAGAGAATACCAAGCTTCTAGGTCCACAAAAAGTGCTCTCTTGAGTCTTCAATATAAGCAAGAGCTTTCAAAGGAAATATTTATGAACATAGTTTTCTTTTGAAAGAGCCAGTGTTGCAAAGACGGCTAGCCAGAATACTGAAGACGACCCTGATTTCAGGCATGCTTCTTTATGGTCATATTTTGTGCGCCCATTTTTTTATTTAGACAATACAGTGTTCTGGAAATGGCAGAGATAGACCTCACATGCATCACAGAGGACACAGGGAGTGACAGATTTTGCTGCCTTGTTCTGAGCGACATAGCAGGTTTGTGTGACCATCAGAGCTCTGAACTCTTATCTAGGTGTTCCTTCCTGAATTATGAAAGTATTTCCCCTTCCTGAGGAAAGGTAACTCATGAATGTTTGCCTCTGTGGAACCTCACTCTGAAGCGTCCAGGTAACCAGCTCTTTCCTTGTTAAGAGAAAAGTGGTTTGGTGTGAGGGCAAGGAAGGAAGACTCCCGGCCCCCAAATGTGTCTCCAGTCCCTAGAGCAAAAAAGCCTGTATGATTTTATTACTATTTTCTAGATTTCCAGGCGACAGGTTAGAAACCTGATAATGTCGCCATGCCTTATATTTCGGTAATATCCATGATCTCTCTGCCCCTTTCACTTTTCAGAATTGAATCTTGTCCAGCTACAAACCAAGGGAAATGCCCGAAGTCCCGAACAGCCCACACGAGAGGTATGAAACCGTGTAAATTTCCCTATCATTTCCAGCCAGGGGCTGCTGGACAAACGAAGACTTAGGGCAGCCCTGAGAGAAAGGAAAGGTCCCAGAAGTACACTCTGAGTCCCGAATGGAAAAGTCGTGAAGGAAACTCAGCATGCTTCTGGGCATATGACCTTGGCCTTTCTCCACAAAGCTGTCTTCTCACCTCACTCTCTGTGAGAAACGTGGAGCTGGCGGCAGGTTGTTTATGTGACTCTCAGTCTATTTCTTCTCACCCCACATCAGCTACTGTTCCAAGATGAAGCCACAGTCCTTGACCCCCAGTCCACATGAAGGGGGTCATCTGTCCCTCCTGGGCACTGTCCACGGAAGGAGGCCAGTCTGTGTCCCCTCTTACTGGACTTCATTCTATGAGGTCCATGACGCCCTCAGTCCAAGAAGGCACCCGGTGACCAGTGTCAGAAATACATTCATTGTTCTCTTCCTCTCTCTGTGCTCTTTTTGACTAAGAAATCCTTTCTTTCATGTGTCCCCATCCATGATCTCCAAGAAGCAGACGCAAAGAGGGCATCATCCATTGGAGAGATTCTGGCGCGGGGAAGGGAAGATACCTCTGAAGGATAAAGAGAAGGGGCGCAGGACTTAGGATATTTTGGAGAGTCTTCTGGCTGAGCTATGGTCTCCCACCTGTGAAAGATGCGGGATTTGGTCAGAGGAGCCTCAGCCAGGAGCGAGCTCTGAGAACACCTCATCCAGGCTGACAGTGAGCGCCAGAGCAGAGCTTACCCACTAAAGGCCACTTACCTTCTGCAGGAATGAACTGTTGCCAGACCTGCTCACCCCCCTCCTTCCTGCAGCAGATTCACTTGAAGGCATTGCTGAGCAACGTACCTCATGGCCCCACACACAGGCACCCTCTACCTTGTTATTTGGTTAGCTCTAGAATAAAGCTTCCCCACGTGAAAGGGAGCAATTCTGTATCTCAGGGAAGACATAGCAAGAGCAGTATATGGTGTAGGCATGCTGGCAGTGCTTTTTAATTTTGTGGCTGAGACAATGACTCTTGTTATGAAATAAGAATATCGTATTTCTTTCACACAATTACTGTATTTTAGGGATAAGGGGGGCTCTGGAAATAGTTGAGATCTGATTTCGTTGCAACAGGCTTTCTCTTATACCTCTCATCCCCTTATATTCTGGAGCAGGGTCCCGATTCTTCCAAATCTTTCACCCAGACCCCAGCTACCTAGGTGGTATGGTTTGACCATCCAGATAGACTGACCAGAGGAGTTTTAGAACTGGAGTTATTTTGGCACAATTCTAGCAGAGGCTGATGTATGGCTTTGATCTCCAGGGGACCATTCCAGGTATCACTTAAATGACAAGAAATGACCCCACCTCATAGACTTTCCCCTAACGATGCGTATTTTATTGAGGCAAACCGGACTTATCCTTGCCCTGTCTTGCAAATGCTCATGACACCATCCCTTCCCTTCTCCTCCTTTCAGTTAAAACCTACCCTCATATTATTCCTGTCCACATTGCTTTGCATACGACTCATATTGGCTTGAGTACTGCATTTTTGAAATAAGATAGAGTCTATGTGTTTTCCAAGCACCTTGACCCTCTAAACTTGGCTGCAGGATTTTTTCAAAGCTCAGCAACCTGATTCAAATTACCTAGAAAGCTTTGAAAGGTGGCTCATTTCTAAGGCAGTCTAATACTAAATATGTTCAATGTTCCATAATGAACACTGGAAAGCCCATTTCTGCTTTTTTGGCAGAGGATAACTGGGACAATCAGATCATGCATTCTGTTGGCACTGCATCACAACAGATCTGCTTCCTTAACCTAGAAAAGAAATTGGAATATCATACTCATTGACCTGAAAGCTAGAACATGTGTTCATTTCCTACATTAGACAAGATTCTCAGTTTATGTAGAGCTCAAGACACCTGTTCATAGAATACTAAGTTTCAGAACAAGGACAAGTCATTACAAAAATCTCCTCCCCAGGACTCACTTGCTTACTTGTCTATTTCAGTCTAATATAGTTACTGAACTTTGAACTTTGCTCTTTCTTTATCAAACCTCCACTTTTTCCTTAAAATTTTTAGGTAGTTGGAAAACTTGTGAGTCCTTTCTGGGTATGAGGTTCCGTAAGTTAGATGTTGTACCTCCAGCGCAAACCAAGGTCTTTTAATTTCTATCATAATGTAAGCTCTATGAGAGTAAGGATTTTCCTTTGTTCATTACTGCTCCTTCCACTGTGGAGAAGGGCAAGTTAGAGCCAGAAAACTCGTCATCATCTTTGCCACGAGTGATTGCGGGTTGGAGAGCAGTCAGATACCTAGGTAATGATAGTCAGATACCTAGGTAATGATAGCTGGCAAGTTAATTGAGGGTTTATTATATTGATAGCTTCTCATATCTTTATACATTTATATCTGCACATAGATATCCATTGATATCTATGGGTACTTACCTAGATGTATACATTTATCTATCCATATATCTATCTCACTGTGATACACACACATACTCAACACTCATGATTCACAGTTCTTATATTCTATAAAGTCACACAAACATTAATTAAGAAAATACTGAGCCCCTGCTCCTGGAGGAAATAGAGCATTATGTTTCTGCATGCATCGGATCACAACATTTTCATCAACTGATCAATACATAACCTGGTTTCTGTTGAAAGATACCTTGTTTAATCTCTGCTGTTCATTCATTAACAGTAACACACAGCCAACACCACTGTAACTCATGACTGAACAAATATATCTAACACATGTATTTTCTCCATAAGGCACACTGCAGCCTCCTTGTACTTAGGAAGGATGTTAGCAGTGCCTTCGGGGACCATTCCAAATAGCAAAATCACCAACCAAGAGCACAGAGGCGTGAAAGATGTGGCATTAAATATGTTGAGAAAAGGATACTTGTTTACATTATAGAAGCTGAAAGAAAGCAGAGGGTCACACTGGTCAAGTTCCTTGGGAATGTGGGGATCAGATGATTCAATGTTCTGCTACTCTGCGCGTGTCTTCCAATGGCCACAAAAGTGCCCGGAGTATTGATTTGGAGATTACAAATAAATTTTAACAAGTAAGCAAATTCCCAAACAGAATCCAATAATGAGGGTTTACACTAACACTACATATTATATATGTACATATACATATATGTGTGTGTGTGTGTGTGTATATATAAATATATAAACATTTTTATATATCTAGGCATATTTACTTCCTTCCAAAGAATACCGTCCTCCAGTGCTGAAGGTGGTCTCATCTTCACTGGTCTGTTCTTTAATGATTTCCTCATGGAGAAGAAGCAACCTGTTATGCTGGAAATACATCAAACCAAGATTCAAGAGACCCTGAATTATTGCTTTAATTCTCACACGTACTGTGGGACAAGTCACAGACTCCTCATCCTTATATTGCTCTTGGCAGAACTGAGGAGAGAATTCCCTTCTGTCCTCATAAAGCCGAACTGTGGTTACATAAACAAGTTCTCTAGATGAAGTTCAAATCCTAACACTGCCACTCACCAGTTGTATGAACCTAAACCATTTGACCCCCGTCAGCCTTAATATCTTCATCTATAAAATAAGGATAATAGTAGCCTCCACATCCTTGAGTTTTTATGAGGATTGACAGAATACATAAGGGTGTGCAGCACATGACCCTGAGACAGTCAATGTGTGTCAGAGATGAAGAATAAAAACAACACTAATCATACACCCGCCTTTGGACATACAGTGGCTCAGAACATCATCTCTCCCAGGCAAGTCTTGGTTGAACCACAAAGATCTCCTCTGGATCTCTCGTTTTTCTGCTTTTATGGCTTCTCAATCCATGCATTGGACACACGGTCTTTAAATATATTGGTACAGGAACACCCGGGTGGCTCAGTCGGTTAAGCATCTGCCTTTGGCTCAGGTCATGATCCCAGAGTCATGGGATAGAGTCCCGCATCGGGGTCCTCGTTCAGCAGGGAGTCTGCTTCTCTCTCTGCCTGCTGCTCCCCTGCTTATGCTCTCTCTCTCTCTCTCTCTCTCTGACAAATAAATAAATAAAATCTTTTAAAAAATATATTAAATAAATAAATAAATTGGTACAGTTAATTAACTCAGAGAATAGAGTTTAAACTAGCTTAGAAGTCATTTTGCTGGGCGCCTGGGTGGCTCAGTGGGTTAAAGCCTCTGCTTTCGGCTCAGGTCATGATCTCAGGGTCCTGGGATCGAGGCCCGCATCGGGCTCCCTGCTCAGCGGGGAGCCTGCTTCCCCCTCTCTCTCTCTGCTTGCCTCTCTGCCTCCTTGTGATCTCTCTCCCTCTGTGAAATAAATAAATAAATAAAATCTTTAAAAAAAAAAAAAAAAAGAAGTCATTTTGCTGTAATGAATACCTATGTAAATCTCTACTCTGCTCCCTTTATAACCCAGTTTTATAGTGTATTCAAAGGGCCTTCTCATTTGTTTTAATGCCACATTAGTAAAGAACTAAACATAGTTCCCAGTTTTAGTTATATGGTCTAACTGGAGAATCTCTATGGTTTCTCTGAGTACATAAATAATGCTACAATTAGATTTCGGTTACATACATACTAAATATCTACATATAGATCTTTAAAACTTGATCTCTAGAAAAAGATAAACCAACTAAAGAAAATGATGGACCAGGCTGTCATCACTAAAAATGGAATAAAAATGTTAAGTACACCCATTTCTTGACAGACAAAGGTGGGTGTCATTATGGGCCTTTATTCCGTATGTAATTTCTCTACACATCATATATACTACAAAAGTAAGCCATGATTCAACCACAGTTTCTCATGTGTACTTTACTTTTATATTAAAATGTTTTTTTCTTAGAGAACCAAAGTAAGCTAATGGGACACAGACAACGTTGGCAGACAATTGTGAGCTTCCTGAATATACATCTTCTCTCCCATGTGAATGTTCACGTGCCAAATTTTCATCAACTGTGAGATTTTTACAAACTTTATAAAAAGATCTGTTTTCTTATTAGTAGTGATTCTTAAATGTTTACAATGCACAGAAAGATTTAAACACCTATATAACAACCACGAGTAAGCAAAAATAAGAATGTTGGGGGAAAAAATTAGACTGTTGGTAATAAATTGAGCCCCACTCCATGAGTTCCTTCCCACTCAACAAGACTGTGGAATCTGCAAAAGATTAATATAAATCATCCTCTTATAAAGATCAGGAAATATAATTTGATGATCAGAAACTTGCCTGAAGTCGTATTGAGGTAAACAAACATATGATGACAAGGGAAACAGAAGGTAATACAGGGAAATTCACTGCCAGAACTTGTTAGACATGAGTAGGTTGGTCCAGAGAAAAATGAGAGAAAAAGAGCTTTAAGTAAGAGTAGGCAAGTCTTCATAATGGGTAACGTGTGTTATTACTTCATACTATGTGTATTTATTTCCCAAATTATAGCCATGTGGAAAGACGGCAAAGCCAGAAAAACACTGGGCTTTGAATCTAAAAACCTGGGTTTAAATATCTGCTATTACTTACTAATCAAATGTGAGGTTGGGAATGAGTCAGAATAATGTTAAAATGTATCAGTTGGAATTCGCTGCAAATAGGAGCTTGAGTGATTACCTCACAGATGAGGAAACCAGAAGTGAGTAATTCCAATTTGGCAAGCCAACAAAGTGATGTCCTCAGAGGTGCAGATTCGTTTTTTTTTCCTTTCCTTTCTTCTATCCTTCTGATCTTCTCTCTATCTTCCATCATCCCAAATAAGATGGCCCTTTGTCCTTGGGCTTTTTGTCTCATGACCCCAGTAAAGATGGCTACCACAAGTCCAACTATCGTTTTCTTTTCTTTTTTTTTTTTTAAAGATTTTATTTATTCATTTGACACAGAGAGAGAGATTACAAGTAGGCAGAGAGGCAGGCAGAGAAAGAGGAGAGAGGAGGAAGCAGGCTCCCCGCTGAGCAGAGAGCCCGATGCGGGCCTCGATCCCAGGACCCTGGGATCATGACCTGAGCCGAAGGCAGTGGCTTTAACCCACTGAGCCACCCAGGTGCCCCAACTATCATTTTCTCACACAACTACCTTCAGGGCAGGAAGACAGAAGGGAGCTCTCTTCTTGTACATGACCCTTTCATGGGAAAACAAAATATTTTCTTGAGGATACCGAGCGGAATTCGAATATCTCATTGAAAAGAACACATCACTCTCCCATGTGGTTACTTTCACAGCAAGCATAATCATTTTTCAATCCTCAAGAACTTTTCAAGAAAGGAGAGTGAATGATTCAGTTGCTTGATACTCAAGTAACATTGCTCACCAAGGATATATCTCATCATAAATGTAATGTAACTGTGTTAATTTATGTAATAATATTAATTTATGATCTACCTATACATGTATACATTCAGTCACACAAAATAACTGGGACCCTTGTGCCCTTTCTGCAGCTCGGTGGAACAAAGTACATAGTAGCAAAGGGAGCTTTCTACCCTTCTCAAGGAAACAAAAAGAATGAGGTATTTTAAGACTACTTTAAAAATTAATTTGTGGGGCGGCTGGGTGGCTAAGTCTGTTAAGTGGCTGCCTTTGGCTTAGGTCATGATCCCAGGGTCCTGGGATCAAGCCCCATGTCGGGCTCCCTGCTCAGTGGGAGGCCTGCTTCTCCTTCTCCCTCTCCACCTCTCTCTCTCTCTGTGTCAAGTAAATAAGTGAAGTATTTAAAAAAAATAAAAAATAATAAAAATTAATTTGCTAATAAAAATTACTCTTAAGTGTTCCTTATACTTTGTACATGTGCTTAAGAATAATAAAACTATAAATGTAATAATCACAATTTTAGTCATGTAGGTCTTCACAGAATTTGTAACAATCACTGGAGTTTTACTATGCCTGCAATTAAAGCCATTTTTAGCTTTATTTTTAAAACTCATTAAATGTTCTCATTGTTACTTTTAAAATTTCTTAGAGGAAATGTATAATCCTTTACAAAAGCAAATTGGTGTAACCTGAACTTTTTTCTCATTCCAACTCAGAGTGTTTGTTGCTACGAAGGAAATTAATACAAATTATCAAAAAGGTAAATAGCTAATAAGCTCAATTTCTTCTTGGAATGAGTAAAATTCTCTTCTTTTTACAAAAGAGAAAAATTATACACCTCTGCCAGGAGTCATAGAAGTATACAGAGATTAGCCTAAGTAGTGACTAAAGACCTTTCGTAAAGAACTATGAGACCAAAAAGAGAAAATAGAAAGATGAGTAAAGACAAATCATTAGTTGCATTAAACATCAAAGAAATACATGAAAAGAAAACTCAACAACTAGACAAAGTATTTCAGGGATGATGAGTGCCATATTGCTTAGGGATCAATGACTATGCTTCTAAAATATCTAACACATTCTAACATTCAAGAACAAAAAGTAAACACAGGTTAGATTAAGCAATGGTTGATAGTGGTTAAGGACTAATGATCACACATAGATATGGATTTATTTACAGTACTACACATTTGTCTTTTAAGATAATATACTATAACGTTGCTATAAAGAAGTACTCATATTTTGTTGGTTTTTAAAGGAAAAATATAAGTTAAGCATTAAAATAATCTTACTAACACTCCACACCTACTGGAATATAAACTCCATGAGAAGAGGCAAAAGTTTCTAATTTGTTCCTTTTTATACCTCCTGTGTATAACACACAATAGCACTCAGTAAATATTGGTAAAGGAGGGAATGTCCATGAAATCATGAAATGCAACTTATATAATTAACTTGAAGATGAATTGATGGAAATAAACTTTCACTGCTAGGATTGAAGATATTAACATGTAAAGAACCATTGCAAATATCTCAGTAGTCCAGGAAAAGTGTCGAAAGATGTGGAGTCATCAGCGTCTGTTGCTCCAGAGAACATTCATAGCTCTTTATGCAATGTTTAGTGACCATTTACTGAGCAACTACTCACCTGATACTTTCAGAATCAATACAGGGAAATTTCATGGAGTCTCCTCCCTTAAAGTTTGACATAACTCAGGGAGGAGAAAACTGGGCCTCCCACCCCACCTTCATGTACACAGAATTGAGAAGAAAAGGAGTCTCCCTGCCACCTTTCCACTTCTCCTCCAAACCACACCTGCCCCACCTGGAAATAAAAGTGGCCGAGATTTATCGAGCTCTTCCATCACGCTCCTGTCTCCCTCTGTTATTGGTTGAGAATTTGGATTTCTAGCTGCCAGTTCTTCTTTTCTACCTCTAATCCCAAAAGGACTGTGTATGACATCCATGTCTTATGATAGATAATTGATCTCATATCTGAACTGAACACTTAAGACCATTGATCTCTTCCACTGCAAAGATTTTTCTTTCTAAACCCAACTTGGCCACCCCATTTCATGGCAACCATAGGGTTTTGTCTTTACTCCCAAATCTTTAACTTTAATTTGCCTTCTGTTTCCATCTCTAGGCTTAAACTTCTTCAGTATTTTGCCCTAGATTTCAAAACCTAGTTTCAGCTCTCATCTTGGCTCATCGAGCCCTCTGCAATCCATCCACCACCTGCTTGTCTTTCGTCCTTCTTACCACACACAAACTGGCTTTCATCTTTGCAGACACAGCAGAAGACTTGTGTTTCCAATGTGGTTTCAAGTTTCGTAGGTGGTGTACCCTCTGTCCTGCTTTTTCTCCTTTATTTTATTCCTGCTCAGTCCCCCAAAACTGATCTTGAAGTATTGCTGTGAAAAACCTTTCTGTGTCCCACCTGGCCAACCTAGTTTATTTGCTCTCCCTCCTGGTTCCCAGAACATCTTTGTATAACTCTAGCATGCTGTTCCTAAGGCAGGGAGCTCAAGATTTGCTCCCAAATGTAATTGCAACACCTAAGAGAATGTTAGGAAGACAGTCACTAGTTCAAGCCTTGAGGATCCTTTCCATAAAATGTTGAGAACTGACACTAGAGAAACTAGAAAATAGCACTAGCTCCACATTTACATTTTTCCTGCAATAGCTTTATATCGGTCTGCCAACAGCTTTAGCTATTATTTTCCTCTGGATAAAGATTACATTGTATTCTCTTGCTGAAGATAAATGCTATATTGTTACCACACAGTGGTGACAGACAACCTGAATAAAAGCTGAATAAAGCTGAATAAAGTTGATCAAATAAAGCTAAGCTTTCAAACTGAAAGGCAGAAGGGGAAAAAATGGAAGGAAGTAAACATTCCTATAAACTCCACGAGCCAACAAACATAATTATTTCTGTTTCAAAGGGGGTTCTGCTCACCACTAAGTTAAAGTTTTAGCTATCAATCAAATTATTTAAAACAAGAAATTTGATCATGGTTTCATTTCCACACAAGAAGCAGAACAGGTCTTCAGAATGATCATATAATAATAATGTAAGAAAAAAAGAATTTATCAATATCATACAACCCACATGTAACTACATTGTTAATAGATATTACACCCAAATATAGGTGATTCCTGCCGTGTGAGCATTAGTACTTTAAAAGAGAATTATAGGTAGTACACGCAGCATGTGGAGTCCTCTCTGTAGCCGATCCCCTTTTACAATCACCACTAGTACTCCAGTGGTCAAAGGGTAGACTTGTGACTCCATCTGGACTATTAACTGTGGAATCCCAGGTTAGTCAATTAAACTTCTGGGTCTCAGTTTCCTCATTTGTAAAATTAGAAGAGATTAGATGAGTATTATTTCAAACATTTTGTTAATGGACGGAACACCCTTCTTTTTCCCAAAGGAAATCTTGGTGAGAATTCTAATGTAGAAAATCTAAAACATAACAGCTTTGGTAAAGGCAAGGTGAAGATTCAGCCTTCCCTTCCTTCCTCCAGGCACACCCCAGAGCTCTGAGACCAACAGTGGAAAAACTACTAGCACAGGATAACCTTTTGGGTCTTTTCCAACAATTCTGGCAGGTCCTTGGGTGGTCTGGTGAATAATGATAAAACCAGGGCAGGTCTGCTAAGCTGAGCATTCACCATAGACACCTTCATACATTTCTCCTACTTCTGACTCAGAAAGTGGAATGGGAGACTGGTCCTGAAGTGACCTGGGAAGAATCTATCCAGATCCCCCTGACTATGACGTTGACTCCTCGAAAGCTATTTCTGACTGCTTACCCACCCTGCTCCTCCAACATTTCCCCCACTGGCACTGTGGCCTGAGCCCATGTGGCTTCATCCTCCTCCACCCCGAGGCTCTCAACACCTGCAACAGATGGCACGGACTCAAGAAACCTAGATTATTGGCACCAGGGGTCTTGGATTTCTCCAGAAAAATGGAAGGAACCTTACAACAAGTGACCCCGTGGGCCCTTTAGAACCTGAAATTTCTAGCTCTTCTTCTCTATCTTGCTCAGTTAAAATAACCCAGGAGTTGGCTTTTGCTCACCCACACCCAAAGATCCAGTGCAGATGATACTCAATTTCCTTCACTCTCAGTCCCTAAGACAAGGCAAGAAAGTGCTTTCAAAATGAGCTCTAAATTTGGCTATTTTTAACTCTTTGAGAAAAAAGAGAGAGAGAGACAAAGAGAAAACTTCACTTGGCTGCTTCCATAACTTGTTTCGAAATTTGCAAAGGAATTCCCACAGAACACTTACAGCTAAAAGAATCCATCAGCCCACAAAATGCCCACAGTTGGCATCCGGTGCCGCACGGATGGCCTATTATCCTTCCACAGTGGGATTCACTTGTAAAACCCTCACACACACAAATAAACAAAATGTCAGAGAGCCAAACACAGAGCTCCCTCCAAGCTCAAAGAATTATCATTCTAGAGACTTCATCTGTCTAAATGTTTACCTGTTCCTTCAATGTTTGGGCATCCCCAGCATGTACTTTATAAGCTTGTATTTTAAGAGTGAGAGAAGTCAGGTGTATACTCCAGGGCCTCCTAGGTGATCTCCATCTAGCTCCACCGCAATGGCCTTGATCTTCTGCAGTTTCTCTTGTTCCTTCAAAACCAACCCCGGGGACTCCGCAACCTCTCCATCCAACGGGACCAGAGATGAGAAGATGGTGAACTTCAGACCCTGGACTTCCTGTTTTAATGAGGTTTTGGTGGTAGTAAACAGGTAGGGGAACGGCCATTGTGCTGGCCCAGACTGTGACGTAACAGGCTCTGACTCACTGACTTCCCCTTGCTATGGTGGCGGCTCACCATGGACGCATGCGCTACCCTGTGGGGAGGGAGGGTTCGCCTGTCAATAATACAAGAGCACAGAAAGCCCTGAAAAGGTTTAAGCCGACTTGAAGTGGGGGAGGGGAGGGAGAAAGGGATGAGTCACATGGTGAGGAGTATCAGATAAAATAGGTTTCTCAGAACCTACCCTCTGCTAAGAGTTTTCATTACGTGACACAAACTGATTTTGCTCCTACTAGTTCTTCCACCTTCTGAGTGGGTTTCATACTTAGAAATCCTGAAACAGGAAGAGTAACAAATACAGTCCTTTCTGTAAAAAGGCAGGGGAGGGGGAAGAAGAAATGTGTGTGAGTGAGTGTGTCTGACAGTGTGTGTGAGTATGTGTATGTGTAAGTGAGTACAGTGTGTATGTGTGTGGGTGTGTATGAGTCTGTGTGTAGAAGCATGTATGTATATGAGTGTGTGTGTGTACGTGTGTACGCTTTGGTACATCTCAATTATTGTTCCTTTCATTCTATAATATTTGTCTCACAAATTGCCCCCACTGCATTGTTGCATTGATAATAATTTCAAGGCCATGATTTTTTTTCTTTGAAATTTAATTTCCAATCCTTTTATCTCAATAGTAAGGTACGATTTCCCCCTCGATTTGCCAACATCTCCAGGAATCAAAGGCTCTATATAGCACATTCACAGATCCCCGGATTTAACCCTTTCACCAAAACTTTAACTTTTAAACATATCGTTTATTCCAAACTTCTGTTTCTTCTTTAGTAAAATATGCAAGCATAATTCAGACTTTCTTGATAGCTAAAGACCATAATTAGGAGCGAGTGTTTTATCATGCTGCAATGTAATCCACTCTCAATGGGCCAAGATGTGTAGGCGGGTGAGTTTCTACACAGCAAAAGGGTTCAGGTTTCCTTCCACCCAG
Organism: Ailurus styani; assembly: GCA_002007465.1. Classification (NCBI taxonomy): domain Eukaryota; kingdom Metazoa; phylum Chordata; class Mammalia; order Carnivora; family Ailuridae; genus Ailurus; species Ailurus styani. Next base: position 924,841 of record LNAC01000508.1, on the reverse strand, counting down.
ACTTGGCAACCACTCTCGGCCCCCATCATGGCCTGCCCCTCACTGACGGCCTTCAAAAATGATCACGTCCGCTGTGGGTCAGTCGACACACTGCACCTCTCCACCAGACTATACCTCCCTTATTTGAGGTTATTTTGTGTTGCTTTATGTGAGTCTATGTGGGCTCTCTCCTCTAAGCTTCTTCCCCTGCCCTTCTGTTCTTTCCGCTTTGGAGCTGGTCTTGGAACATGCTGTTTGGTTCTGCTCAGATCAGTGACAGTCTCGCTGCGCTGGGGTACTTGGCACTTTTTTCTAATTTATCCGAGCTCACTTTGCTGTGGGAAATGTTTTCCTCTCCTCCCTGGGCACCTTCTGATTGAAGGTTTGGTGTCATTGTGAGAGTAGAAGATTGCCCCCAAATTGCCCTCCAGATGATCCAGACTGCAGTACTTTCTGAAGAAGAGATCAGGAATTGGCAGTTGGAGAAATCGGGGCTGGAGGCTCTTTCCTTAAAAATACTGACTGCAGAAAGAAATGGAATAGGCACACTGGAGATGAATTAGAATTTTTGCTCTACAAATGAAAAGCCTAATATGGAACATAAGAAATGAATTCTGCCAAACCCGGGTGACACAACCCTGAAAGCTGCGTCTGGTCCCCTTGATCAGATACTGATGTACACAGAGCCCCTTCTCCAGTGGTCTCTCACTTCAGCCAGACTGTGCTCAGCTCCCCGGTTAGGGAATGCCATCTTCTCCTACCCCACCCCATCCTATGTCTTCCTGTGAAGGAGGAACAGCCCAGGGCCTGCTTCACCTTCCATAACCCTCAAGCGACCCAAACTGTGCTTGACAACAATTTGTTGAAAATACACAAAAGTGCCAAGTTTTCACTGGCCCATTCAAATGCCCAAGACATCTCCTTAGGGAAATGTTAGTTTCGGCTACACTGGAATTAAACTTTAGAGTGGGGGCAGGGGGTCCACCTCTCAGTTGTTTGCTCATTTCCACATTTTAGTTCCTTTAAATGCTACAGAGACATAATGATAGTACTGTTTCCCCAGATTATCATCAGGCATGCCTAAGAAATAAGCTGAATGAATATTCTGGAGAAGGACTAGCACAGAATAATGCCTTTCTAGGAGCTAATTTTAAAATAACTTTAATGACTTTAACCACCTACCACCTCTTTTCTCCACCCCCCAGTCCATCGCTTAAGTAATTCTTTCATGGAAAGTAAGCACATTTGGGTCCCTGAATGAGTTGAGAAACATTTGCCATAGCCTGCTAGGTGCCAGGCACAGCTGTATAGAATTATCCACACCCTCACCCTTCTGGGGCTGTGGGTAGTCCACGGAGCTGTGGTTAACGCAGCCCAAGGCTGCACCAGGGAAAGCAGGAGCTTGACTCATAGGCAAAATGCACAAACCCCTTTCAACTCAACTGCTAAATTAACAACCACATTTCACACTACCCGGAAAGGTAATGTTGTTTTGCCAGAAAAGACAAGAAAAAAAAAATGCAGCGGACCTCACCTCTAACCAGACCAGAAGGCAGAGCTGAATGAGTCAACCATTATGAAGTGGGCAGGAATTTGACAACCAAAGCTGGCATTGGCTTGTCATTGCAAAAGGACCAGTAGATGGGAAGCTAGCAGGCTCTGAAGATTTTGGAAGGCAAACAAATACCTTCCTTATACATCGTCAGAATTATGTCAACGTGTTCCACACCGTGAATCAATCTTAAATGAACAGTTAGTACCAGTGTCTAATCGTGAAGGGCTTATAGTAAAGGAGAAGAGTCAGATTCCTTCTAGAGTCTGTGACCAAGACAAATATTTCTAACCAACCAGTCTCTGATCCACACAATCTGGGTTGTTCAATGATCTACTCTACCAGTTTGGTAGGGGTACTGTAACAAGGCACCACCGACTAGGTGGCTTAAAACAATGGAAATGCACTGTCTCACAGGTCTGCAGACTGATATTTCAAGATCAAGGTGTTGGTGGGGTTGATTCCTCTAAGGCTGTGAGAAAGAATCTGTTCTATACCTCTTGCCTCACTTCTGGTATTTGCCGGCAATCTCGAGTGTTGGCGGCTGGTAGAAGCATTCCCCAATCTCTGCCTTAATCTTCACATGGCATTCTCTGTGTGCTTGTGTCTCTGTGACCAACGTGCCCCTTTTTTTTTATAGGGACACCAGTCATACAAGATTAGGGCCTACCCTCATGACCCCAACTTACGAATTACAAACCTCTTCTGGGGTTTAGGGTTTCAACAGATGAATTTTGGAGGGATGGAAATCAATCCCTAACATCTGCTTTAGGGATAGATGCTAAGGTCCAAGAGAGGGGGGAGTGATGCAAATCCTGCTAGAGACCGATTTGTCAGCTAGCCAGTGAGTGTGCGGAGACACGGTTGGAACGATGGGAACTTACACGCAGCCCTGTGGACTGTGCCATACCCAAGCTTTGATCTAAAAATCAATGAGTTTAGTATATTCCATATTGAGAATTCAGCTTCATTTCATCTAAAGGTGAAAACACACGCAAAAGAATATGCAAACCTCCCTACACTCACTTCGGCCATCATCCCGCATAGATCAATATGATTGGACATCTTAGACAAAAGATTCAAGAGTGTCAGCATAGCCTCGGACTCACGCTCTTCCCTCAGGATGGAGACAAATAAGGAAGTGTTTGTGCATAGTATTCCCTTTCTTCACACATACAAAACACAGGTTCACTGAGGGCAAAATCCTTAGATTAAAAACATTATCAAAACGTGATTTGGAATTCCAAAGAATATATGTAAATATACTGTCCTCCAGGAGGTGGAGCTTAATCCTTTCACTCTGCTGAGTGTGGGCTGAACTTAGTGACTCATTTCCAAAGAAAGGAGAAAATAGTAACTTTACAGAGTAGAAACCTGGTCAGCATGATCTCAAGCAAATGATCAAGTTAACATCCCCAACGCCAGATCACATGGGCGCACCATGTAACTCTGATACTTTGTGAGGAGAAGGGCATTTCCTCTCTGTGGTTTTCTGGCCCCAAATCTACAACCTAGTCTAATCATGAGAGAAACATCAGACAAACCCAAATAGAGGAACATTCTATAAAATAACTGACGGACACTCTCAAAACTGTCAAGCTAATGAAAGACAAGAAAAAACTGAGAAACCCATCACAGAACAGAGGAGACAGAGGAGACATGACAATCAAGTACAACAGGCTGTCCTGGCCAAGATCCTAGAGCAGAAAGGGGACATTGTGGAAAGACTGGAGGAATTTCAAAATAGGCTGGAATTTAGTTAATAGGAACGTAGCAATGCTGCTTACTTAGTTTAACAAATGTGCTATAGCAGTGTGAGATAATAGAAGGAGAAGTTCAAGTTGGAGGAAGCATATATGAGACTGTACTATCTTTGTAACTTCTCTGTAAACCCCAAATCATTCCAAAATAAAAAGTTGACTACAAAAATAAATATGTACTGATGTGCATCATTATGAAGCAAAACATTAAGCCTTATTTCCTCCAATATTCATGAAGCCTAATATAAAATCATATTTAAAACCCTGTATATAATACATGGCCTGAAATGCAATCCTTCAGACTTGAGCAGAAAGCAACAGAATGCTGTTATTTGTTTACTTTATTAAGACTTAAAAGTTTCTTTGCGCCCCAGAATGTTACAGGGCCCTGGACCATGTCATATAGGATTTTTCATGACACAGAATATACTGCAACTCCTTGCTCATGAAACTGAAGCTCTTTTTGAGATGATTCAAAAAGGTATCATCTATCCCATGTCAATGTTATTCATTCTGAACCAAACAAAAACCATTCTAGTGTGTTTCTAAGTGTGGTTTTCTGCCCCAGAGTCTGAGAGAATCTCATGGAATGACTTACAGCTTTGGGAGAAGGAATCCGGATTCGAGTTTGCATGGATTTTCCCTTGAATGTCTGGTAGTTAATTTTCTCACAGTTATTCAAAATTTAAAGCTCTAGTTGTTTAGATTCAGTAGGACATTTTGTTTACACATATGTAAAGAACACTAAATAAAAATAATTTATCTCAAAGTTCATGGAATTTTTTAAAAGAAATAAAGCAGACATTCTCTGCAAAGTCACTGTGTCAACGACTAACATAGCATCCTGCTCAGACCAGACGGAAAAATATTTTTTATGTTGAAGCAATATGGGGGGAGGGGGAAGCCCCCTGTAGATAGTCTACCCTATTGTCTGTACCACGCAACATACTTTGAAACTTTTAAGATAATTTCCACAGGCATTTTAGCCTTTCCTAACCTTACAATCCAGTTGTCTATTTGGGACCTTGAATTTGCTTCCTTCAACCCAGCTCTTCATATTAATAAAGTAGAAAGAGAACCTTCTTCTATGCCCTCACCAACACTAGTTAACATGGGTAACTGAATAAGGCACTTCTGATCCAGACCACAAATTAGGCAAGTTACGGTTCTAAATGTTCCACTTCTTTCCTAATCAGTATCATTCACCTACTTCGATTCCCTGGGTTATCTTCTGCATTTTTCCTTGTAAAATATCATTTCACAAGCAAATACTTGAAAGAAAGATCCTGTTCCACAGCCTTCACTCACATGATGGCTCCAGAAATATTTCTATACATAATTTAAAATATTTATCCATGTTACCAAAACCTGAAAACTTCACAGGGCCCAGTATAACTGCCTTCTAGCTCCGCCCTCCAAACATCAAATAGTTGTGTATTGAGCTCCTAATATATTTGAGATTCTGTTCACATATAAATGCTACCAAATTAAAAAAAAAAGTCCACTTTCTATTTTCATCAAATTATGTTTCTTCCCACAATTTGCTAGGTCTGTGGTAGGCAGAATAATGCCCCTCGCCCACCCAAAGATGTCCGTGTCCTAATCCTCACAATCAGTGCATATTTTAGGTTATTTGGCAAGAGGGAATTACTGTTTCAGGTGAAATTAATGTTACTAGTCAGCTAACTTTAGGAAGACTATCCTGAATCATCCAGGTGGGCCCAGTGTCATCACAAAAGTCCTTAAGTGGGGAAGAGGGAGGTAGGACGGTCAAAAACAGATTGCAGTATGGTAAAGGCTCAAATGGTCATTACTGGCTTTAAAGGTAGAGAAAAGGGCCATGAACCAAGGGATGTGGACAGCCTCTAGCAGGTGGGAGAGCAAGGAAATAGATTCTCCCCTCGAACTTCCAGAAAAGAATGAACTTGACAACACCTTGATTTTAGCCCAATGAGAACCATTCCAGACTTGAATTTCAGAGCTTCAATGGTAATTTGTGTCATTGTAAGCCACTGAGTTTGTGATAATTTGCTATTGAAGTGTTAGAAAAAAGATAGACACTAATTGTAATCATTATAAAGCTCTATTTCATTCACTGGATTATCTCTTTTTCCTCCAAAATTAATCATTATATTTTCACCTTGACTCTTTTCTTTCATGCTGGTAATTTTCAAATGTCTCAGACATTTAGTTTCCTCTTTATATATAGAAATATAGCCTGACAATATGAGACTATGTAGTTCTGTTTCCCCAGCAGTCTGATGGGCAGCGCTGAATCTATGCTCTGTGCACATGGCCAAGAAGTAGCAATGGAAAAACCCTCTTTAGAGTCCAAGCATGACCGCTCACCATCTTTGTGGTAGACTATCCAGAAAAATGATCACCAAAAATCTCTACTTTCCATGTCCATGAATGCTGGATTAGTCAGAGTTCTCCATAGAAACAGAACAAACACTGTGTGTGTGTGTGTGTGTGTGTGTGCGCGCACGCACGCGCACACACATGAGAGAGAGAAGGAGAGAGAGAGATAGAGAGAAATTTATTATAAGAAATTGGTTCACAGTTTAGAGGTTGTAAAGTCCCAAGATCTGTAGTTGGCAAACCAGAGACCCAGGAGAGCTGATGTGTAGTTCTGGTCCAAGTCCAAAGTCTTGAGCTACAGGAAAATAAAAGCTATGAGTTCCAATCCAAAATCCAGAAGGCTCAAGACTGAGGACAAGCTGATATTTCAGTCTGAGTCCAAAGGCCAGAAAAGACCAATCCAGCTCAATAGTCCTGGAAGGAGGAGTTCCCTTTTTTGCATCTGTTTTGTTCTCTGAGGCCTTCAACTGATTAGATGAGACCCACCTACATTAAGGAGGACAACCTTTTATACTCAGTTGACCAATTCAAACGTTAATCTTATTTAGAAACACCCTCACAGATATACCTAGAGTAGTGTTTGGCCAAATGTCTGACACCCCTTGGCCCAGTCAAGTTGACACATAAAAATTAATATTCACAAAGGATCTTGCCATTCCTCCTATCAAATGGTCTCTTTTTCCTTTCCTTCAACCTGGCCTAGCCTTGTGACTTGATTTGACTAATGGAATAGGGTCAAAGTGATGCTTTGTGATTAAAGGGATCTTGCATCTCCTGTCCAGCTACCATGATAGAATCCATCATAGCTGCCTTCATAAAGAATCTTGGCTTAGGCTATAGAATGATGAGAGACCGTATAGCAAGAGAGTCCCAGCAAGCCCACAGACATTGCGAGCACTCGAGTTGAAGCACCAGGTATGTGAAGGAATCCACTTGGATGCTTCACTCCCAACAGAATGTAATTAAATGAGTAACCCAGCCAATACCACAACAAGGAGAAACCACCCAGCAGAGCCCTCCAACCCACGTATACCTGAGAAAAAGTGAAATGTTATTTTAAGCCACTAAGTTCTTAGGTTCTTTGTTACTCATAGATCATGAATATCTGAATGAGACATACCCAGATGAGAAAAGCTTCAGTCTTGCATGTCAACTCTCACCTAGGAGTGCCTGCTGAACATCCTCCACCAGTTTTTTGGGAGAATGATCTTATTCTGGCTTTATCTGGGCACTGCCTGCTAAGGCTGTGCAGTCAAGCTACCCACTTAAGGGTCGAATGGCTCTGAGCAAGGGTGGTCAAAGGCCCCTGGCATCTCGTCCTTCACTACCATGTCTGTGCAATAGCTTTGCTTTTCCCTTTCTTCTTCGTATTATAGACTCTAGGCATGAAGCCTCTCTGGGGCCATATCAGTAAGAAGAGTTTTTACCCCCACCGTGGCCTTCTCTTGACATATTCTGGACTGTAACATCCTCTGCTCTCTCTCATCCATCAAAATGTCTTTGTGTCTTCCATAAATGTATCAAAGTCACTGACCAACATAGGGCTCTTTATCCCCTTCAGAGTTCTTATGGATTTACTGCTATTGTATTTATTTAATGTTATTCCAGTGGAAATGGGGGGAACAAGGACTTACGTACGTGTACATTAGGTCCACCTTCCTGAACCAGAATGAAAATATTTTAAAATAATAATGTTGAGGAGGAGGTTGATGATGATGACGATGTCAACAGCCCATCCTGGTGAAGATGTCATCAAACTGGTACCTTTATATAGTGTTTATAGGACTGCCAACTGATAAGGCAAATTTATCATATATATGGGTGTAAATAACAAAGACTCCTGGCTCACCTAAGTTCTGCATTCTCTACAAATGGACCTAATAAAAAAAACTTGGGTCTCTGAAACATTGTCTGTGTTACGCGGTCTTGCCCACTGAGCCAGTGTGGATGGCTCAGTGGCAGCCACCTGCCCAAGCCCAGCTGGGATGAAGGCAGTTTTCCAGAACCTTCCCTACTGGAATTAAATCCAGTCCGTTCTTACTGGTGGAAACACAGAAGTTTGGGGAGGGTGCATTACCCCTGGGGGAAAAAATAAAAGCCAACCACTGAATGCATGAAATGAGGCTGACAGCTGAACCCCAGAGTCAGAAAAACCCCAAGGGCATGTAAGTCCCTGGTGCCAGCCTTCCAGAAGCACTTCTCTTTCCTTTCTGCTGTTCTATATATGTAATAGTTTGCATCTAAAAAATCACCCATTTATTTTTAAGCTAATTACCTTGAAAACAAGTAGTTTCCAAATAATATTTGCTTCCATAGCTATTAAACAGAGGTTTATAAATTTTCCTTTTTTTAAAGATTTTGTTTACTTATTTGAAAGAGAGAGTGAGAGAGATCACAGATGGAGGGGGAGAAGCAGACTTGCTGCTGAGCAGGGAGCTTGACACAGGGCTCGATCCCAGGACCCTGAGATCATGACCTGACCCAAAGACAGATGCTTAACCGACTGAGCCACCCAGGTGCCCAGGTGCCCCAAGCTTTATAAATTTTCACCTACTAATTTCCCTTTTTTCCTAGGAAAAAGGTCAAAATCCTGGGGGAAAAAATGCATTACAACATTTGTCTCATTTTTAACAACGAAAACAAAAGAAATGGGAAGAGTCCAGGTAGCCAGTTATCTGGCGATTGTTAACTAAATGCTATCATTTTCATAACCAGTACATTGAAGAGTGCCATGTGTCCATCGATTATGATGAATATTTACTTCATTTCCAGATTTCTTGCTATTATGGACGTCAGTAACATTTATAACAACTAGGTTTTAAAAAGTGAGGGTAAATTTGAAGAACAACATGATTATAACTACTCTAAAAAATATGCATTGGAAAAAAGTCTAGGAAGAAATAACCAAAATTACAGTGTGACTAACACATGCTGAAGCTTCTGGCACCATTTTACGTTTTAAAGCAAACAATCATTGGAAAATTCTTAGAAAAATAATAGTTATCAGTTGCATAAGTGAAGAATATGGCCCTTTCCGGCTTTCTATCCTCACAAGTATAGGAAGTTGAGGGGATATTTTGTCCATACAGTGCTATAAATATTATATTCTAATTTCTTGAATTCTTAATCACCATGTAAAGATGCAAATCATAGGCAGTTCACTGCTTTGTGGTATTCAGTTAACCTACCGTGCTTTGCTGAACCAAAATGCAAATTGAGATCACTACTGGACAAGGTTCATGTTCTCCCTGCCATTATTGTTCCTTAATCATGCAGTTAACCACCTAGGGCAACCAGTTTTTCAATGTCCCGTAATCATTCCATTGGGGTAAGTACACGTTCTCCAGTTTCATGTTTAAACAGACTTCCAGTAGAAGCAGAAATTCAACAACTTAAGCTAGTTTTCTTTTGCCATGTGCCTGCACAGCTGAATAAAACCTTCCCTTGGCCCAACAATTATTAATAACTTCTAAATTATCAACAACTCAATAATTATTTCATATTAGTGCAACATGTTTACCATTGCATTAAAAAAAGAAAGAAGAAAAATGAATCCCCACTCAGTAATTAATACTTGTGACTCATTTCCCCAGAACAAACTACAAAGGAAAGTGCTAGATGATTTTTCAGGAGATTCAAATCACCGCTCCAGAATTATTAAGGTAGTTATTACAAGTTAATTGAATATCAGTTGATTATACAAAAGAACACTTACTGAGTCTTTTCAGGGTGCGAGAATTAAATTCAACATGCAGCTAGTTGTTCGGGTAGCTTTTCTTTTTTTAACTTTTGTCTCAATGTCTGGTTGTGCTACCTACAACCTAGTTACTCGAGTTAGTTAATACATACCCATTAAGTCCTTCTTATGTGTCATATACCTTCTAGAGATCCACGGGGGATAACACCAGAGGAGTTCTCTGCCTAGATAGAGCTGACTCACTGCCATCTTCTGATTTCTCCATTTGCATTCAGGATCTCACATAAACCAAGACTCACACACTGTTTTGTGATGGTGCTCACAGCTCCTGTTATGGGCCCATGCCCCTGGACAGATCAGAAACACATCTGTGGCACTAGCACCTGAAAAACACCTCTGATTTCTTTTGGAAGCTCTTTTCTTCTTAATGGGAAAAAATTTAAAGTACTTCAGCTTTGGGTTGCACAATGCCATGTTCACCCAGAGTCGGGCTCCCCACAAAGTCTAGTCAAGCAGAAAGTGACTAGAATGTGGACAGCTTCCTGGAGTACCAACTCTTTCCTCCTGTTCTTGTGTCAGGTATATATTATGTTAGGTCATCAAGAAAGTACTGCATCTTCTTCTAAAATAGTTGTATCTTTCTCTCTTTCCCAAAGAAATGGATTGTGTCTAATCAGTTTCTCATCTATGTCAATCAGGTTGGTGTATTGAACTAGAATAAAGTTGAAAAACTCAAACTGAGAATAAAGTATGGAGGAGAAGGTCATATATAACTAATAGCTGAATATAGAAAAAAGCATAGTAAGATTTCTAACTTTGTATTAAATGTGAGGAAAGGTTTTAATTCAGAGACCAAATGTGTTTTTACATTCTACAAACTATATTGTCTGTTCCTCTGTCTCTAAAGACAAAGGAAATTGGGAAGTGCTAGTTGACATCTCTGTCACCACAAATAAAGAACTTGCCTCAGAATAATGCCAATGGGGTCCAGACATGGAGAGACAGGGTCCCAAAGACAACACTTACACGCCTGCATCATCACCGAGAGCAAGTAAAAGGAAGTGGGGCCAAGACAGAAGTCACAGCCTTTCATAACCTAATCTTGCAATCTTGGAAGAGACAACCCATCATTTTTGCCTTATTCTGCTAAGTAGAGGCAAGTCGCTAAACCCAGTGAGGAGACTGCGCAAGGGTGTGAGTGCCTGGAGATGGAAATCTTTGGGGACCCATTCAGAAGCTGCCTGCCGAGAACAAAGCAGCATACTGAGCTCAGGTGAACCAATTGGTTCTGGAGGAAGGGGAACGTTTCTTTCATCTTAGCTGAGCAGGAGAGGAAGAGACGGTACAGGTCAAAGTGGATTGTTATCATTGGTGGTGACTTGTTCCTGGATTAGGTCCGATGGCACCTTTTTTTTAATCCCTATGAAGAATGAGGCAAGATCATCTGCTGAAGGAGGAGCCAGGATGTTTGAGATCAAGAGGAAGGTGGGAAAGATGAACTTCAGCGAATAGGAAAGATCACCTCTTAAAGCAACAAAGTAGAACTACCAGGCATTGCCAACTGGAAGTTTAAAATAACTTTAAAGTAAAAAACTAGTCAAGCTCTCAATTGTGTGATTTTCTCCACCAACTTTCAGCTGCCAGGGTACTAGCTCAGAAAAAGTGGCAAAAGACGTATGCCAGCTTTGAGGTAGGAAAAACTTTTCATCCATGTGTGAATGAAGCCAAGAAATAATAGTGTGAATTATACTCATTTGTGTTTCTTTCCATCTGATTCTTCAAACCCACCCTTGCCCGGCAGGTATCTTTCTAACCATCAAGCCAACGAATTAAATAGCCTGGTCTGTGAGCTTTTGATTTGGTTCTCCTGAACCTGTAGAGCATGCTAATTCCCTGGTTTTATTCCTCTCTGCACCCCATCCAGCTGCTCAGTGAGCAAAACTCTCTAGGACTTAAAAGAAGATCTGTAACAGGGAAAAGACCCAGGGGCTCTGTCTGCACATGACAGATAAATATTGATGATAATGGCCTTCAAAATACTGTTAGATCTTCCACCCTTACACTGACTATGTAAATCTAGCTAACATTTCTGGTAAGAAACATATACTACTTATGAAATAATAGGGTCCTGTATACTTCTAAGATACATAGAATTTAGTGGACTGGTTGGTTGGTTGGTTGGTTGGTTGGATTTACATTCATAGAAAAGTAACTGTGGTGAAAACAGCACACTTTGTCACCAAATGCACATGTGTGTTGGGCTGCTTGGGCTGCCATAACAGAATATCATAAACTGGGGGCCTTAAACAACAAAGATTTATTTCTCACAGTTCTAGAAGCTGGAAGTCCTGGGTCAGAGTGTTAGCATGGCCAGGTTCTGGTGACAGCCCACTTCCTGGTTTACTAATGGCTTCCTTTTCATTGTGTCCTCACATGGGGGGGGGGGAAACAAGAGAGCTCTGGTATCTCCTCTTATAAGAACGTTATCCCATTGGATCAAGCCCATTAGGCCAACACATTCGATAGCCTGGTGTGTGAGCTCTTAAGACCTCATTTAACCTGAACTAATTCCTTATTCCAAATCTAGTCACAGTGGGGATTAGGGCTTTAACAGAAGACTTGGGGGTCCATGGTACACAAATATTCTGACCAGAACAACATCCCTGCTGTAATGACCAACTCTTCTCAGTTTGTCTAGATTTTCCTGGTCTCAGCATTGACAGTGCTGGGAAACCCCTCAGTCCTGGGGAAACTAGGATGGTTGGTTACCCCAATTTACCTGCCAACCCTCTCAGGAGGGGCGTAGGGCAAGGCTGTCCCTGAGATGATTCATCCAGGCCATCTTGTGATAACTTCTGATTCTCAGTAAAACTCAAGACTCTTTCCTGACAACCTTGGCTCCTTCTGCAAAGCTGATAGTCTGTCCTAGAGAGAACTCGTCTCTCAGATGATCACTGTATGTAGTTCAGAGTAACTCAAATCCATCAACAGAGATTTACTGGACTTTCATTATTTGTACAGTCCAGTACCCGGCATGACTGGGGACACCAAAGTATAAAAGACTATTCCTGTCCTCAAGGAACTTATTTTTGACTAGAACAAATATTTGGGAGATAAAAAGGTCAAACAATAATAAAACTAAGATGATGGGACAAGCATAGAAAAATCACAAGGCAGAACATGATTTGTTGCAAACACGCTCTTGGGAAAATAGTGGCTTTTAGAATCAGGAAGTTTGGGATTTGTTTCTTGGGGGGTTTTTGTTTGTTTGTTTGTTTAGTTTTTGTGTTTTACAAAACAAAGTAGCATTGCTATGACCTGCTACCACTGATTGGACAAAGCAGAGGAGAGGAATGGGTATCACTTTAGATAATTTTTTAAGCTTGAACACTATGAACAAACACAAGCTTTCCAGCAAGACACAGTGGGTTCTAATGTCCTTGCTCCTTCGAATTACTCACTGGAAAATATCAAAACATTCCTTTCCTCAACCGAAAAATTGGGATAACCTTCCTCTACTTCAGAGCTGGTAAGAGAATTCCATAAATGAGGTTCACAGTCACTTAATACATTACCTAGCACATGTCAAGGGTGTAATTATGAATACCATGATGGCATGTGTTATTTCCTCTTCTCTCTGCATTTCACAATTGCCCGAATCTGAAAAGTCTGGTGCAATTCAAATTTTACATTAAGTCACAAATGCAGCTTCCTTGTCCCTGTGGATTTAAAAGGAGCAGAGGAGTTTTGCACGTTCATGTCTGAATGTGCTTTCATTCAAAATGCTCTTCGTGTTGCGATTGCCAAGTTAAGGTCATGCATAATGCAAAAATTCACATGATCAGCAATGCATTTAAAATAAATGTGTGTTTTGGAGCTTCTCTTACCCCTTTTGCTATTGTATCGGTTATCCGTTGCTGTAAAAAAAATTATCCCCAAAACGTAGCAACTTAAAACAACACACAGTTATTGCCTCATAGCCTCTGTGAGCCAGAGATCCAGGCATGGCTTCACTGCATCTCTTCATTTCAGGGTCTCTCATGGGCTGTTATCAAGGCATAGACTGAGCTGTGGCCATTTTATGGCTCAAATGGTAAAAACAAACCTGCTTCCAAGCCCAAGTGATTGCTCCCAGGATTTGGTTCTTTACAGGCAGCTGAAGGTAGGATCTCAGCTCCTCACTGCTCTTCACTGGAGGCCATCCTCACTTCCTTGCCATGCTGGCCTTCCCATCCTAGCAGCTTGCTTCATCAACGCGTTCAAGCCAAGAAGGCAGTAAAGAGAGTTTCTAGCAACATGGAAGTCACAATCCTTGGTGACATAACCTTAGCAGTGGCATCTTCTCACTTTTGCCATGTCTGTTGGTTAGAAGCAGATCACGAGGCACACCCCAGGATAAAGGGGAGAGACTAACACAAGGCCATGAGACCAGGAGGTGGTGATCCCTTGTGGGCCATCTGAGAAGCCTGCCTACAACCACTATCTCTTAGAGGCTCTCAGTGATGACTAGACTGCAACAAAGGTGAGTAACACAAGTAACAGTGAATAACAACCTGATGCTATCAAACAACCAGAGACACGGGTCATAAAAACAAGAGAGGGAGGCCTTCCTGCAAGAGGCAGCTGCCCCACTGATTTGTAGTATTCGTCAGAACTAGACCAATGACATCCTAAAACATTCTCTGCTTCTTTATAGTTATATTATGAACTTCCTAGGGTAATTTGAGTAAAGTTGAGTTTGTTTGCCTGGTCTACAGCTTAATAATTAAAGGAGTATCACAGTCAGTGTTGGAAGCACCCATGATCAAGCGAGCACACTCCTAGAAACGTGAAAAACTTGCCCCAAGTCACAGAAGGCAAATAAAATTGTTTTTGCAGAATCTGGGCCAAGTGCCTTAACCTCTGAACCTGTTTCCTTCCATAAACAGAAGTGCTATACCAGATAATCACTCAGGCTCCTCCCAGCTCCAAAATGGCCCCCAGATTTTATAACCATTCCTCAAAATCTGCTGTGCGCTAAAGAGCCTTTCTGGAAACCCAGAAGCCACCCATCCCAGAAGGTCCAGCCCTGAAAGTGACAATAGAGAACGATTTGCAATTCAAGGTTTTCAAAAGCTTCACCTGCAAAGCAAGTTTCAATTTTGCCCCTTGTCTTGCCACCCAGGAAACAAATGAAAATCACCAAAGCCTTTCAAAGCTTGAATGAGCTTCTGGCCCCCACGGTGCCACATGGAACACTGAGAAAGATTCCAACATGGTAGGGAGCAAAGGAAAGGCTTGCAGATAGTTCCAAGCAGAAAATGGCATCGAGCCTCTGAGGCATCCCCTGCTCTGTCCCAAGAAGACGCGCAGGCTGGCCTAAGCTCGTGGTGGGTGTGGGATGAATACTTGTTGACCGAACGAATAAGGAAGCTGGACATGAGATCTGACGTCTTTCAGGGGCAGATCCACAAGCAACCCAGTATGCAAGAGGAACAACATTCTGTTGATATATGTCGATGTCCATTGACTGCCGACACTGAGAAATGCTTGGCAAACAAACATTTAAGAGAAAGAACAGTCAAGTGACCCTAGTGAATTTGGAATCAGAACACAGACAATAAAGGTTAATAGGAAAGGTAATGTTATTTGGGCTATCGCCTCTAGAACCGGGGCAGTGGCATCGCTTGGGGTCCTTAGCCCTTGAGGTTTCTTGGCTAAGACTCACTTTCCCTAGGGACTGCTCGGATGGGAAGTATCCTTCTTCCACCCAAGCTTCCAAATGGGCTCAAACTCTCCAATGAAAGACTGCTCTCACTAGGTTAGAGGGTCCTAAGCTATTTTGTCTTTTTAAATAATTCCTTGTAGAATAGAATTTGAATTCCACTCAACTGATTTCAAAGGTTACCTCTCATTGGGAAATCTTTCATCTTAAATTCCAGGAGAACAGAAAACAGGCGTCCCCGGGTACTGAGAGTAGTACTGGCTACTTAGCTCCTACAGTGAACTGAACATTTGGGCAAGTCTGCATTCTTTTATGAGCCTCAGAATCATAAAATAAAACTCAAAGCACAGAGACCCTATAATGTATTCCCTTCGACATGCTCCTAGAACACCTCATTGACAAATTGCCCCATTTGGCAGCAAATGTGGAAAGGAGGAAACAATACGATCTTTGGGCATATGATGTCTAGTCGAAGTGGCATGGTCCGTGTGGACACCTGACCAAATGATCCCTTATTTGAGATCGGGAATGGGGAAAATACAAAAAGGGGTAGGAACGTATTTTCCTCTCCAATTTCTTTAGATCTATATTATTATTTTTCTTAGGTGCACATAGCAGTAACAGGTAACGTAAAGTGGATGCTGTAATAAAATTTCCATAGTATGTCTTCTTTGTCCATAAAATAACACACAAATGTGTCTTGTCCTTTGTTGGGACCAGATGCAAGCCCGGGGGCAATTACACGGAGTGTATTGGAGTCACCTGCACAAATCTCCTAATGGCAGCCTGGCAGAGGGCCAAGCTCTAAGTCATGCCTCAGGGAATTCAAATTTAAAAGTCAGCTACATTCGAGGCAGTAATTCGGGGTGGAGAAGAGATCGCCTTTTGTGATTTATTGCAGCCAGTGCTTTCAGTACATTTAAAAGATGATCTAGTTTGGTTACTTCTTCAGGGAGCAGAATGGCAGAAAATGAGGAACATCTGAACCAGGAGTTACCAGAAAGGAGAGGCTTGATTAAAACTTGAATTATGTGGAAAGCACATAGTTTTTCTTAGAAATAGGTCTTCAAACATGCTCAGAATCTGCAAAAAACAAGCTACATTTTCAACCCCCAATGTCTCCCTTGGGACTCATGGATCCATTATTGCCTGTATTTTTAAAAGACTCCAAAGACAGTAATTTGTGATGTGAAAAGTAATCATTTAGTGTTAAGAATAAACATATGATTTAAAATCTTTAATCTTGGTGCTGCTTATAATCTACGAGAAAGCTTACTCTCAGAGAGAACACCCAATCTTTCTCCTCTCTAGGCCGGGAGAATTTTCACTAGAACTTACGACCTCAGGGATTTTCACTGGTTTTCCCCAGTGTTTGCCTTTGATGTCTTTTTATCTCAACTGAAGCTACATGAATGAATCAGTAAATCTTTTCAAAATATTTATGTTCTTTAATACTCACTGCAAAGTTAACAAAAGAAAAAAATAAAGGAGCTACAGTTCTCTTTAGAATAAAGTTGTTTAGAACAAATATTATTTCTGGAAAAATAAATCTATGTATGCCTGTGTTTTCCTTACTAGTGTATTTGCTGGGAAAAAAAACAACACCATGAACTTCAAATCCATTTTCCACTCGAGTCTTCATTTTTATATTTTATTGCATTCCACAGTGATTTTGCAACCCACTCTATCAAGAGTTTGCAAAAGGAATGTAAACAGTGACTCGGGCTAGAACACATGAATACGACTGGGAGCAAAAATCTCTACTGAGCTATCCCAAGATGAATGACTGCTACATTCCAAATAACTGCCAAGTGCTTTCTGGCAAGCACGTCAGGAAATGAAATCTACCTACCAGAAAGGAACCAGGGAGACTCTTCCACCTTGAGGAAAACACCAGCTCCATCCTCATAATAACCTAAATAGCAGAGCTATCATCTTGTGCATAAATATATATAATAGGACAACGTTTCAAGATATTATCCAAGTTTGGGGTTTTGTGGGTTATTTTGTTTGTTTGTTCTCAGTGATCCAAGATTCATTGTTTATGCACCACACCCAGTGCTCCATGCAATACGTGCCCTCCTGAATACCCACCACCAGGCTCACCCATCCCCCCACCCCTCTCCCTTCCACAACCCTCAGTTTGTTTCTCAGGGTCCACAGTCTCATGGTTTGTCTCCCCTTCCGATTTGTAGGGGTTTTTTTTAATGGGATCTGTGGCCTGATAGCCCTCCCTCACACTGTCCCTGGCCACCGCCCCCCGCCCCCAGCCAAACTCAGGCAATGGAACTCTGCTTTCACTGCCTCAAGAGACGAATATCTCAAAAGGACCCAAGAGTCAACTTCATTCATTTATTCGTCCAGTATTTTTTCAATAAATCTTTACTGAGCACCATCTGCATGCCATCGTCCTATGTGCTGAAAATAGTCTTTATTTTCATAGCCCTTTATATTCTAGTGGGGAAAAATCAACAAACAAACAAACGTTTTCTAAAGGACCAGCAGATGAAAACGCTGTAGGGAAAAATAAAACTGGATAACAGGATAAAGGATAGAAGGGCAGGAGGCGGGCTGATATGATAGCTTCAATTTTTAAAGCAGTACTCAGAGAGAGGCCTTCTTTTTCTGTCCCTAAGATGAAATTTGCTCAGGCAAGAAGGAGGAGGAGAAAGAAAGACTCAGAGGGAGTAGGGGAAGGGGAAGTTGGTGGGTGTCTGAGGAGTGGGAGGTCTTCCCTGGTTTCATTCCTATCCCAGAACTGGGCACACAGTCTTGGGCCTATACCCACCCTCTGGAAGGGTTCACATGGGTCCTGGGAAAGCAGGGGGACCCCAGCTTTGACTGACTGGTGTGTCACCCCTTGAGGAAGGATCAGACAAACGGGGGTTACACAGACAGGAGGTAGGTCCAGGAAGCCTGCTGGATGAAGGGGTGTATTTTTCCGCCATGCTTGGCAGCCATGCAGAATGAGAGCCTGAGAATCCAGGACAAGTATAATTGGAATGAACCAATGACCAGAATGCAGGCAGGATTGAGTATCCCCAGCAGAAGGTGGTGTGGGTTGGTGATGAGCACAGCCAGACCCCCTCTCATTCCCACTGGGAAGAAATATGCTCTAAAAGAGCCTTAGAAATGAGGCTGGACCCCCTACAGAATGTGGGAGGTGGCTAAAGGGGGTTCTTAAATAAACTTAAGGATTTCCTGCCTGGTGGAATGAAGGCTTGTAATAGGAATTAAATTCTATCACAGAAAAATAAATTAACTTACGTTTCCTGAATTTCTGAATTCCTGAATTCAGGAATCTCTGGCTTTTGATTTGCATCCATGTGGTCTAATGTTAAATATATATATGTATATATATGGTCAGATCCATTCCCAAGTCGAGAGAGCATAAAAGAAGTAAGAAAGGAAAAAGGAGAGGAGCTGGAAAGCTGACAACAGAGAGACTTTGCCAATGATTTTGCATCTCTTACTCTCTGTACTAAAACCTTTTCCGAGGTTAGCATTCCCTGTGTCAGGCTGCCTTCCTTTCCTTAGGGAGCTGGGAACTGGGGATTGGTCCACCTTTTGCAGCTGCAAGCTGATCGGATAGCCCTTTTCTAAATTGTATCAAGTTCAACCTACTGCTTACCTGAAATGCCTATGGTTCAAGGTGACAAGATTCACCAGGCTTCTCAAAATCCATTATTATAGGGGCACTTGGGTGGCTTAGTTGGTTAAGCACTGGACTCTTGACTTCAGCTCAGATCATGATTTCAGGGTTGTGAGATCGAGTCCCCTGTCAGGCTCTGTGATCAGCACAAGTCTGCTTGGGATTCTCTCCCCCTCCTTCTGTCCCTTCCCCCTGCTCACTCTGTGTGTGTGTGTGTGTGTGTGTATGTGTGTGAAAATAAATCAATAAATAAAATCTTTAAAAATGGATTATTATGATCAGAAAGAACAGGATCTGTGTTCTATGTTTAGTTACGATTCTGTCTATAGGAAACAGGAGGTAAACAAATAATATAAGTATGTTACATTATGTAACATAGTTAATCTAAAGTGCATATTAGATGTTTGTGCCCTCAACCAAAAATAACACCAGGTGCAAATTTTTTTTCATTAAAAGGAAAAGCTAAGATAAGATTTTTAATCTGAGACCTCAGAAAAGGTTTTTTCTTTCTAAAGCCCCAGCACAATAAGGAAGCTATGCTGTTAACTACTTCATTTTTAATCCTAACATTCTGTTGTGAGTCCTTGGCATGGAGAGTGGTTCAGAATAAAGGGGCAGATGTGGGAGGAACAGAGGGCAGGAGTGTTTCAAGGGTCATGTGCAGAGGCGAACAGGCAGGAGCAACTGTCTGGGGCTGTTAGCCGGCTGTACCAGCCAGCTCTCCTTGAGACAAAAAGTGTGGTCCTGGGACCAGCCCATGGGTTCTTCAGCCCCCCACCTGTCCTGCTGCATCCTGCCACAAATCCCCATTCAGTAACCCCCCAAGGTCCCTCATGTTCTACAACTCAGACCAATTAATGCCAAGACAGCCCTGAGGGTCCTGGGATCCAGAATGCTCCTGACAAGGCTTTCAGTTGACTCACAGGGAAGAATATACACCAGACACGGTTGACACTCTGTAGGTTTTCTTCCTCTCATTGGAACAGGAAAAAGATGAAGTTCTCTATATCCTGAGAGAATCAACTGCTATGAGAATGATTACAGACCAGCAGCTTGGGGAGAACTACGAATCAGTGGAGGTCTTTCCTACAAGCAAAATAATAATAATAATAATAATTATTATTATTATTATTTAAATAATTATTTGAGAAAGAGTAAGTCCATTTCTTGATTCACATAAAAATATGCCATAGTAAGCCTGTAACCTGATGCTCGGGGTAGAGGCTGTCCCATCCAGAGCTTAACATGTCACATGTCAACCACGCAACGTTTGCCTTCTTCACCCTCAGAATAAGTACTTCTTCCTTCAGCAAGAAATTTGAGACAACTCGCCTTTATCAACTAAACAATACTCCACTCCCCCGATCACCACCACCATCACCATCAAACTTAGCTATCTCCATAGTTAATCTCCTTTCCTTCCCATAAGAGGCAAAGAAATGGGCACACCTCTTCTCGTGCAATTTACCTGTGCATCCCAACCCTCCCATGCCTCCGTGCCCCAGGGCCTTGGTCCCTCACTGGTTCCTTCTCTGGTATGGACTTTCCACCTCTTCATCTTCCCTAGCTCTTTTCCATCAACGTTTAAGAGTTCAAGTTCCCCCATCCTACAGAATGAAAGATTTCATGAGGACAATTTTAAACATACCAATAGACTAAAACCAGAGAAATAATTGGAAGGATAAATAGGCCTATTATACAACACCTCCAACAGCAGCTATAAAGTTGTCAGCAAGTGGTTAGACCCTCAAAGCTTTGATTACATAATACATTTTAAGCTGACATCCCCAATTTTTTTTACTGCTAGCTTAAATGCTTGCAAAGGACAGAATTTTTGGCATCATATTTAAATTTTGATATTTTAAAACTAAACTGTTGATTAATTAACTTTTTTAAAGATTGTATTTCTTTATTTGTCAGAGAGAGAGCACAAGCAGGGGGGAGTGACAGGCAGAGGGAGAAGCAGGCTTCCCGCTGAGCAAGGAGTCCCATGTGGAACTCAATCTCAGAGCCCTGGGATCATGACCTGAGCTGAAGTCAGATGCCCAACTGACCACCCAGACACCGCAAAACTAAACTGTTAATTTCAATAGCAGAGCAAGTTGCTCTCGACTGCCCTCCATTTTTAAAATACATGCATAAGCTCTTTTGTAAAAGTCACAAATTGAAATGACTTCTTTTCTCTTTGAAACCATATTTTCATTTTCTTTTCCCACATAATCTACCATTAGATGATATATTTTTCCTCTTTTTTTTTAAAGATTTTATTTATTTATTTGACACAGATAGACAGATCACAAGTAGACAGAGAAGCAGGCAGAGAGAGAGGAGGAAGCAGGCTCCCCACTGAGCAGGGAGCCCGATGCGGGCCTCGATCCCAGGACCCTGAGATCATGACCCGAGCCGAAGGCAGAGGCCTTCACCCACTGAGCCACCCAGGCGCCCATATTTTTCCTCTTGAATGTTGTTTATTGATCACTCAATCGTAAATGATCAAAAATAGGTAGATAATTTTAAATTTATGTAGTATTTAAGTCACTTAGGTTAAAATTGGGGAGCAGAGGTTTCAGGAACCAACAATACTATTTATTAGTCCACAAATGATCAAGACATAGCATGTGTAAGTTTTGGTAATTAATAAGCAATAAAAAGTAAAATTTTTTGGAAATACATTTTTTTTTTTAGTAAGAGGGCAAGGTGAGGTTTTGGAGTCTGGGGAAAAAGAGACTTCTCTGACATCAATATGGCATTTTAAGGTGTCCAGTCTGTTGGCCTTCCCAACGTGTTTTCACCATGACCAAGCTTGCATGATAATGCTGTCCTTTGTAAGCAGCAGAAAGGAGATGCGAGAGGAGAGGTGGGAAGGGGAACGCCTGAGCACCTTCAAGGGAGTGCTCTGAGGCTGATCCCTTTCCAAGAGAGATAATATATGGAAGCTGAGGATCCCGAATCTGAATCTATTCAAAAACTCTCCAGGATCCCACTCTACCCTCGGAGAGGCGGCTTCTGCTATATGAGCTCCGCGTGTCCCACCTTGACTATCACGAGGTGAAATGATTACTTATCCGTGGCACAACTGACCCTCCTTCACCTCTTCTTCTCGTGTTTCCTTCACTAGGCTCTTTGGAAAAAGGAAATAATTTACAGCTAAAACAAATGTTTTTCCCCCAGTGGTGGAAATAGAGTAAATTGTACAGGTGAGGCTGTTTACCAGTGGACATGACATTTTCCCGGGATTCATTCCACAATGCAAGACCTTAAGAGAAGTGATCTTTAAAAGGTCACATCTTTAGTTCATTCATGGGCATGCCCCTGGCCAAGGTTGCAGAAAGCATACTTCCATGTTAGTATTAAGGTCCTCATGTCAAAGTTGTCTATCACACATGCAGGACCGCTCTTTGGGGCAGGAGAAGCAGGTCATTAGAAGCACCATTGGAGAACACTGTCACATTGTTTAGAATTAGAGGGGACAAATGTAGAGATACAACTGCTCACTCACAGCACAGGGAATAGTGGAAGGACACATAGAGGCAAGAACTGAAAAGATGACAGTAAAATATCTTCAACAGTCCCTTTCCTCTCCTAGAATCTAGGACAAGGGTTAAGAACACACGGTCAGCCATTGCTTCACTTTAGAAGACCTATCTGAAGGGTCATAGTCTGGGACAAGTGGCCTCAGTCAAAATCTGCAGGTAATTCATGCTGTCCCATGTTTCACAAAGAAATGCAATGAGCAGGGCGCCTGGGTGGCTCAGTGGGTTAAAGCCTCTGCCTTCGGCTCAGGTCATGATCTCGGGGTCCTGGGATCGAGGCCCGCATCGGGCTCCCTGCTCAGTGGGGAGCCTGCTTCCTCCTCTCTCTCTGTCTGCTTCTCTGCCTACTTGTGATCTGACCTCTCTCTCTGTGTCAAATAAATAAATAAAATCTTTTTAAAAAAAAGAAAAGAAAAGAAAAAAGAAATGCAATGAGCAATTGGAAATTAAAACTTTAAGGTCTTTTCCAAACATCTGTTCAAGCACCATTTGGAAACCTTAAAATTCAGATTCTTGAGCCCCACCTAAGACCAACTGAAACATAACTGGGGGTGGGGGACCAACAGGAATCAGCACTTTTTACAAACAACCTCAGACTGGAAGACCAATAACTTAGAGAATCAGGCTTAGGAAAGAATATGCAGACCTGCAAGATTTCCAGTACAACAGCTCTAAATATTTTTATTGTGCAACTGTGATTACTTTTATATTATATATGTCATCATGGTGCTAATATCATAACATCAAAAAAAAATAGAATAATGTAAAGGACAAGTTTTTTTTTAAGACTAAATCCTCACGGGCGCCTGGGTGGCTCAGTGGGTTAAAGCCGCTGCCTTCGGCTCAGGTCATGATCCCAGGGTCCTGGGATCGAGGCCCACATCGGGCTCTCTGCTCAGCAGGGAGCCTGCTTCCTCCTCTCTCCTCTCTCTCTGCCTGCCTCTCTGCCTACTTGTAATCTCTCTCTCTGTGTCAAANTTTAAAAAAAAAAAAAAAGACTAAATCCTCACATTTTCTTTCTACACCCAAACAGATCATCTGACTTCTCTGCACCCAGCCCTGTATATATATTCCAATTTGGAAACCATCCACTTCCAGGCAAGGACAGAGAACAATAAAAAAAGGAGATGAAGCCTCCAAGAGAGGTCTGTAAGGAGGACAGGGTTGCCAATGGTAGAGGAAATATTTTAAATGGAGGTTATTGTTTATACGTTTTTTTAACAGCTTCTCCATGTCCATAAATTATTTCAGTCATTTTTACAGCCTTCTCAGATGTCTGAATAGCCTTTCAATTCATTATGAAAAAATATTACTTACTAAAAATTGACTGAAAGAGCAAAAGAGCTATCTTTTTAGAAACTGATGGGAAAGCAGACTTTTGTGGATTACCTAGAAGTAAAATATTGGATGGAGTTACTGATCCTTATCAGTCAGGCTAACACTTTTGAGATATTAAATGATTTTTGTCTTTTCCTCCAGTGTTTTTTTTCCTTTCCTTTTGAAAACTCTTGCACCCCACTCCATTTCAAACAGTTCTGCACCCCACTCCATTTCAAACAGTTCTGTTTGCATGAGTTCAAAAGCCCAGAACTTTTGGTTTCCTAAAGTCTGATTTCAAAATTGAAGCCAAGGCACTTCAGAACTTATGCTAAGGGCAGTGCAGAAGGAAAGAAGGAAATCCCTGCAGGAATGTGCCTGCAAAAGAAACGATTTCTTTCCAAAGACCAGAAAACAACTCTAGGCGAGGAAAATGGGGGAACCTAAAGAAAAGAAATGATTTGGGGATCTCTAATGAAAAGGTGGGACATGAGGGGCCACATGAGCAGGAAGAAAGGATACAAGAGGATTTGCTTGAGACCTAGAAGTCTTAGGGGAGCTGAGTGATCCACTTTCTGCAGACCCTACAGTCCTCACTTGGCTAGCATAGGCTGTACCCTAGGACAATGCTGCTATCCTTCCCACCCTCAACCTGTGAAGACCTCCTTTCATCAGAGGACATTTCCCCTGTGCTGGACTCAGCACAGGGGCTACTCTACCCTGATGCAAACCTTTGCTCACATTGCATCTGTTAACCTGAAATCACATACTGGTAAGGAAGCTGATGAATGGAAGCTCCTCCGTGACCCCTGGAACTGAGACAGGTTCGTAGCTCTGCAAGTGTTTGCCCACACAACACATGCATGTACAATCTTCATTTCTTCCCTTATATGGTGGGCAAGAGATTACCAGTCAACTTGTAATTTTAAAATATATCAACTAGTCATTTTAACTCTCTCCTCCTCTTTCCACTAACTCCCCACTGCCACCCAAAATCATGCTAGAAAGCAAATGAAATCTTGTAGAGTGATCCAAACAAGTTTTGGAAATCATAAAATTCAAATTATGTCACATGTCTGTGTCCTTATTGAATAAGCCAAGACACCAGTACAAATAGATGATACATAAGCAAGAAAACTTTTGGAGTTACCCACTGTGATGGTTAATTTTATAGGTCAACTTGCAGAGTGTCTTTGGAGGAGATTAACATTGACACTGAGGATCTTTGGGTAAAGTAGATTGACCTCTATGACATGGGTGGGCCTCATCCAATCAGCTGAAGGCCTGAATGGATAAAAGAGTGGTATCTCCAAACAACAAACAAACAAACAAAAAATGCTCCAGTAGACTATCTTTGTACTGGCACTGCAGTATTGGCTCCACTGCGTCCTAAGCCTGCCAACCCACATTGTAGATTTTGGACTTCCCAACCTCCATAATTGCATGAGTCATTTCTTTTTAGATAGATGATAGATAGATAGATAGATAGATAGATAGATAGATAGATAGATAGATAGATATAGCTAGCTAGCTAGATAGCTAGATAGCTAGCTAGATAGATAGATACAGATAGATAGATAGATAGATAGATAGATATAGCTAGCTAGCTAGATAGCTAGATAGCTAGCTAGCTAGATAGATACAGATAGATAGATAGATAGATAGATAGATAGATAGATAGATAGATAGATAATTCATTCTGCTTCTCTAGAAAACCCTAGCTAATACACCCAGAATTTCTTTTCTCCATTCCCTACATCCAAGTCTATTAAATCTACCTCCAGTTCTTGGGTATAATAAAAAATAAGTATCTGATCTTTGTCCCCTTTCTGGGTAGAGTTCCTAAAACCCTTGGATCCCCTGAGGAAGAAGTGTCTTTTGTATTCATAATGAGCCTCTTTCAACCATACTTGGGTTTACCCTGATGAGATGACTCTTGGCAGTGCCCCTAGATGGTTCAAGATGGAGACTGGTCCCTGAAGGAATCAAGCATTGATTAGAGGGTAAGAACTTTCACCACCTCCAGGGAAAGCAGCAGGGCTGGAGATTGAGTTCAGTCACCAACAGTCAATGATTTAATCAATCATTCCTATGCAATGAAACTTGGATAAATAAAAACTCTGCAACAATGAGGCTAAAAAAGCTTCTGGGTTGATGGACATATGCCAGGAAGGTGGTGAATCCTGACTGCATGGGGACAGAGGCTCCCATACTTCAGACTCTTCCAGACCTCACATTATGTACCTCTCCACCTTGCTGTCTGCTGTATCCTTTATAATAACTCTGATAGTAAGTATAGCACTTCCCTGGGTTCTTCTAGCAAATTATCAAAGCGGAGGATGTTGTCATGGTCACCCCAAGGTTATAGTCAGCCAGGTAAAACTGAGGGAAACTAGAGACCCCATAAGCTGCTTGTGTCTAAAGTAGGGAAGTCTTGTGGAACTGTATCTCTAACCTGTAGGGTCTGTGCTAACTCTGGGTAGATTTGAACTGAATTGCGGGACACCCAGTTGGTATTGGAGAATTGTCAGAAAAAAAATGTGTTGTCAGAAAAAAAAAAATGTGTTAAGTACATATCCCGATTCCGCCACTACTCTCCATCTTCACTGCTGCCTTTCTAGCTTAATCCATTCTCATCTCCCTCTTGGATCCCCTGTGCAATCGGTTCCTGAGTAGCCTTGTGACTTCCTCTGTTATTCCTACAAGACAGTTAACACTCACCCAGCGGAGTGCGTTTTTAAGGACATAAATCACAATATGTCACTCCTTGCTAAAAGTCTCCATTGGCTTCTTATCATACTTAGAATTAAAACAAAACAAAACAAAACAAAACAAAAAAACCTATCACCTCGTTCTGGCTTTCAAGGCCTCCTGTGATGTGGTCCCTGACGAAACATCAAACCTTATCACATACCATGCCCCCTTACTCATTAAGTCCTTTCCACGTGGCCTTCCTTCTGGTTTTGTTTGTTAAATCCACCAATCTTTTCCTTGCCTTAGGGATTTGTACTTATTTCTTCCTTGGCCTGACATGTTCCAACCCTCTCTTAAACAGGTCAGTCTGAGCTATTCAGAATTGAGCTCAGATACGCCTTCCTGGATCATTCAAACAGGAAAAGAAATTTACCATCACAGCAGGCTATTCTAATTCTTTGCATTTTTTATCAGCATCTGACACATTTTGTATTTATTTATCTGTTTATTGTCTGACTATGCACACACGAATATAAGCTCTATGAGAAATGGGACCTTGTCTGTCTCATCCATCACTCTATCCCCAATCCCCAAAACAGGATCTGACCCACTCAGTCGGTTGATGAATATCTGAAGCCTGAGTGGTTGGAAGTAAACCTCACACAGGAGGTAAAAGACCAGGGGCTTCCCGATTTCTGAGATAATTTCCCAGAGAACAGCAATCACTTAGCCACCATCTGACTGGCACAGGGACTCATGTTGGGACAAAAACTATATCAAGGACTTGCCCCATGAAAGGGGCTGTTTATTAGAGCATCAGCAATATAAACAAGTTCTAGAAAACCAGACAGGAGGGCCAGCACTGAACAAGGTCACTGGCAAGTTTCCTTGCTGAGTCCAATGTGATCACCGCTGTTCCCATGAAAACCATTCATTCGTCAAGGCAGTCGGCCTCCTGTCTCCTTGGGCACTAATTGCTCTGCTTGGCTAGACAATTTAGCAAAATGCACCACTCTCAACACAGCGTAAGGGAAGAAGAGAAAAGAGGGCCTGGCTCATCAAAAGTACAATGTGTTCTAGTAAAAAAGAACACACAGAAAGTAACTCCAAGAGAGAATGAGATGACGCTCCCAAGTGGGAATGAAGGCCTGATCTGAGACCAGGAAGGGGCTCAGCACCCTGGCCTCCACGTTCTCCAAGAAGCCCAGGGTCCCTGAAGCTCTGGTGGGAAATGGGTAAGTATGGCATTTCCTGAATCTTGCATTTAAAATGGTAAATGTTTCTCCCTAAACAGACGGACTCTGACTGCCATCCTCTGGGTCAACTTATTGCTCAAAAGCAAAGGTACAAAGTTCAGTTTCCATATAAACATGGTCAGCACCTAGTACCCATGACTAACTCCACATATTTTTTCTCTACCATGCATTAAAATTTCTCACACGGGACATCTCACATTTCCAAAGGGAGACCCATGGACAATGTCTAGCTAAAGACTTTGAAATAGCCATAATTTTGATCCAGTCATTCCACAAGTGGAAATTTACCCTGAAAGGAAATAATATGGAATGCAGACAAGGATTTGTTCTTAAGAATGTTCAAAATCTTAAAACATTGTAAACAACCTACATGTCCATGAATAAGGAAGCAATAAAGAAAATTACTGAATGTGACCATAATGGAATGTTATGTAGTCATTAAAAATTATATTTATAGGGAACTTTTAAAAGCACACTTGTGTTCTAAAAAATTCCACCCTGCTTCCAAAAAGTTCACAGAAACACTGGTTAATCCTAAAGAATTTCTGGATTTCCTCATATTCCTTCTTTCTTTCTTTTTTTTCTTTTTCTTTTTGAAATTAGATATGTTGACTTCTCCCATGGTGTTGGGAGAAGTTGGTTGGAGAGGAAGGTAATCCTCGTGTAAATCTATAGCCACACAAAAAAACAAACTCTCCTGTCCTTAGAAGAGAGGAGGTATAGCCAACTCAGAGTTGTGATTGTTTCTTCCTGCCATGTGCTGATTCTACACTTTCAAACTGTTTCTTGAGCAGCTGCTGGGCAGCTGTTTCAGCCTCCTGAGGTAGGTTGAGAGGAAAGAAATTTTAAAAAATGAGTAAAAACCCCACAGAGGTTTCCACACCATCCAGACTCAAGGTAGAGTTATGCTATTATGGCGATAATCATTTAATTTCCACAGATAGAAACCCACCTGCTCAGGTCAATGCTTAGGTTAGTCTACCTGATGATTGCTGCTCCAAAAGCCTATCAGGCTGACCTAAATTTCCTTGCCTATGAAAGAGGAAGTTGGGCAAGAGGCTCACTGAGAAGCCATATGATGAAGGATTAGAAGACTGGAAGAGGGGCACCTGGGTGGCTCAGTGGGTTAAAGCCTCTGCCTTCGGCTCAGGTCATGATCTCAGGGTCCTGGGATTAAGCCCCGCATCGGGGTCTCTGCTCAGTGGGGAGCCTGCTTCCTCCTCTCTCTCTGCCTCTCTGCCTACTTGTGATCTCTCTCTCTCTCTCTGTGTCATATAAATAAATAAAGTCTTTTAAAAAAAAAGAATCAAGGACTAGTCTGGGTACATTTAAAAAAAAAAAAGGAGAAGACTGGAAGATGGTGGACTTTGAGAGAGAGAGAGAAATAATCTTGACTTCCCAAAAAGCTACCAGAAAAACTTGTTGTTCAAGCAAAGCTTAATTTATTGACTTTCTAAAATGACAGTACTTGATAGAACAACACTTGACAGAGCTTAGCAGTGTCTCAAAATGGAGAAATTGGGAAAACATATATATGATGTTTTGAGACCTGGGTCATCTTCAGATAGGTCTGGCGAGGTGGGGAATTGGCGGGGATAGGCCAGAGCTTGTAACATATGAGCTGTGTCTTGATGGGGACAGTGAGGTAATTCCAAAGAGATCCCTAGAGAGAGGGCTACTTGGTGACTTGTAGTCTTGTCTTCCAGGAGCAAGTGTTTTCTGGAGTGAGTAGGGACGATTTCTGTCATTGTGTTTTGTTTTTTATTTTTGAATTGTCATCAGTGTTGTTTCATATACAGACAGGAAAGTATACCTAACTCCAGGTAACACAAGGACAGGAAAATGTGCTGGGTCCCAGAATTGATTAACACAGAGACAGGAAACAATATTTGTTTCAGTTCTTACCAAAATGTATTGTGATTACTGGCTGTGTCATTGACATCCTCTCTTGCTCTCTTCCTGGAAATCTTTAGTAACATCTACATTGCTTACTAATGCTTTGCGTAGGGCTTTCTTTGATGGCTACAAGGAAATGTGGAGCCCTGTTTCCAGGTTGGTGTAGTCATCGGAAATGGCCTTTTGGACCCTTGCTTACAGGAGGAGGTAGACTGCATTCTTCAATTGCCATGTGCCCAGTACACACCATGACGCCCAGCACTAGAGGGGAAACACGAAGGGTGTGCCAAGCAGACGAGAAGTGACAGGAGCCAAAGGAAGTGATGCTTGCTGGGCTTCCAAGAACTGAGAGAGGACCACAAAACTGAAACCTTCTTTGCTAACAGGGATAGATAAAGATGAAGAGAAAGACAGCCAGATAAGAAGAAGCAGGCTTTGTCCCTGAAGCCACAGGACCATTCTAATGTGAGTGAAGACATTCTGCTGGAGAAATAAGAGTGCTTGAGGAATGACCTAAGGGCTCCTGAGACCAACTGAAGGGATATAATCTCAGAGTTTTTGAACAGCAATGGAAAGATAAGAGGATTTTTTTTAAGAAAACAAGTCTAACTATAATATTTAGCTTGGAATAGAGAAGAAAGAGGAAGAAGCCAATCTGAAGGCTATCCCACAAGGTAAGTAAGCCTTGGATAGAGCATTCACAAAGTCCATGGAGAAGGGAGGATGGTTACATGACACCAACCACAGGTCACCAAGCTAGAGAACATGAAGCTCACCACCTATGAGTCATCAGACATTAAGAAGAACCCAGAAGAACACCAAAGTGCCAACCTCCTGAATGAGAGAATCATGATGTCTTTGAGATTCAGGATCATGAGACACAAGTGGGAAGGTCATGCAGTTTGGGGCAGGTTGGAGTCTTCACACATGGGGATATCAGAGTTATACCTCTGGAAGGCAGCAAGAAATATGAAGGGCTGTGCTTTTGGTAAAATGATGGAAGAGAGATGGTAACAACCACTGCATCTCAAGCTCATCACACAGAGCAGATACAGTGCTACACAGTCCCAAGGGTGGGAAGAACAGGGAACGGCAGTCCTCTCCCAGGACAAAAACTGGCTCTTCTCAAACACGCAAACTTGAAGGAGGTGCAAAAGCATCTTTGTTCTTATCTCAAGGACAACTTCAGTCTCTGCCCAGGGTGGGGCCAAGTCTCCCCAACTCTTCCTATTCTTCTGATCACACAAGGGCCCAGTGGATCCCCACACATGTTGCCAGTCTGGGCTCAGGCGCCCACAACTCCTGCTCCATCCTAGAGGAAGATCCAAGTGGGTATTGCCATCTGTCTCTCACAGGAGTAGACAGAGATCTTCCAGACTCTTCTGAGTGAGGGGGACACAACACAACCAAAAACCTTTCCTTTGGCTAATTTTGGAGAATTCTCAACATAATTTCATGCTATGTTGTGATTTAGAAATACCCTCTTCTTGGGGCGCATGGGTGGCTCAGTTGGTTGAGCATCGTAGCTACTCAGTTTCAGCCCAGGTTCAGATGTCATGGGTCGTGGGAAAGAGCCCCACAAAGGGCTCCATGATCAGTGGGAGTCTGCTTGAATATCGTCTCCCTCTGCCCATTTTCCTACTCACACATGCATGGTCTCTCTCTCTCTCAAATAAACAAATCTTTTAAAAAAAAATCTGCTTCACAAAAGGCAAGCAGGAGAGATAGGGAAAATATAAAGTCAGGGCAAGGATTTTTTTCCCAGTGATGAAAGAAATATCCCCTGAAATGACTTAATTTTGGTGCTGAAGCATTTAGGGGTCTCTTAAACGTCATTCTGTAAAGAAGAAAGCACTTGAGCAAGCTAGAGGGGGAGAAAAAGGAAAATCAGCAGAATAGAGGAAGAAAAATCGGCCAGAGGGTGGTAAGTCAGGAAGCAAGGTGTTGGAGGGGTAACTTCAGCAGGAGTGCTGGAGAAGGAGGGCAGATGAAAAGTCACCGGACTTGACAAAAGAGCAGAGAGGGACCTCCATGCTAGCTTGATTAGAATCACCCAAAACCATCACCTCTGAGCCTGGACTTGCTTGGCCTGGCTTGACCAAATTCTAATAAATAATCCTATGTCAGACTTCCCAGATCTCATTGGTTAACTTGAGAAAGCAGAAGAACGTTTTATGAGTAATAAAATTGTGGGTTTGGTGGCACTCATGATAATTTGTGAAACCATATGTTTCAACACCCACTCAGAAAATTCTCTTTTAAGAACCCTTGCCAGTGGTGAGCCTGGGTGGCTCAATCATGTAAGCATCTGCCTTTGGCTC
>LNAC01000508.1:831480-891513 GCA_002007465.1 Ailurus styani | reverse complement strand
TGGCTTACACTATTGTAGAGGCTGACAAGTCTGAAATCCATAGGGCAGGTGGCAGGCTGGAAACTCAGACAGGATTTTTATGTTACAGTCTTGAGGCATAATTTCTTCTTCATCTAAGAAAACTCAGTTTTTGCTCCTAAGGCCTGCAACTAATTGGATGAGACCCATCCCTATTATCAAGGGCAATCCCCTTAAAGTCAGTTGGTTGTAGATATTAGCCACATCTACAAGATGCTTTCACACCAGTATTCAATTAAATAAGCAGGTTCCATAGCCTGGACATAAAACTAACTCTCTCAGCATGGCAATACTTACGAGTTCGCAATATCATTACTGGTCCAGTATCAGCAGAGACTATATCAGATGGAGGAGAATGTTACCAAGACATGGAAGCCATGGGTCCCGCTTTGCAAGAGAAGATCATCTAATGATAGACACTGACCATCATAAAAGATTGCATAAATACACCTAAGCTCTAGCCACACAGCCATAGAGAGAGATATCCCTGTAGCGTTGAAACCCAGCATGGGTTAATTCATTGATATTAGTCCTTTCTACACTTTTATTGTCAAAGCCAATTATTACTTGTTTTAATCAAACCATACCACATTAATGAAAGGCATTAATTATCTTAGCTGAACAAGCCTCAAATTACACAAATTTTAATTTTATCCAGGATATGTAGTAGTTTTCTGTTGTCAAAGTACAAGATTATTTTTTAACTTGATGGTACCACAAAAAATAATTATAAAGCAAATTCTGAATCATCAGCTTACTGAATATGCATCCCTAATGGTTTTGCGATATAAAAGTTCTATAATTAAGGAAATTTTTAAAAAGGATAAGGAAGTTGCGAAAATTATTAGAATCACTTTTATTCTAGCTCCCATATTTCTTCTACTCCTGGTTTCACTTCCTTTTTACTCCCTCACATTTTTAAAAATGAAATTACCCTTAGAAAACAGAGCTATCAAAATCAAATCTCTTGTTTTGAGCCCTGTAACGATTAAGCTTATGTGTCAGTGTGGTCGGCTCCAGCACCCAGTTGTTGGTCAAACACCAGTCTCGGTGTTGCCATCAAGGTATTTATGGATGTGATCAACATTTAAATCAACATACTTGGAGCAAACAGTTTACGCTCCATAAAGTGACGGACCACATCCAATTAGCTGAAGGCCTTAAGAGAAAAGAAGGAGATTTCGTCAGAAGAAAGAATTCTCCTAAAACTGTGACATAGAAACCCTGCCTGCTTCTGGCCTGATGCCCTGCAGAATTCAGAGTCAAGACTAAAACATCAGCTCTTACCTGAATTTCCAGCCTACGAATCTGCCCTACCAATTTTGGTATTGTCAGCCCCACAATCATGTGAGCCTATTCCCATCAGTGAATCAACCAATCAATCAATGGATAGATGCAGATGATGACAGATATATATGATAAATGTATAGGTGATAGGTGCATAGATAGATAGATTGATAGATAGATAGAGACATAGAGACCTAGATAGATGTATTTAGGTACACATGTATGTGTATGTATATGTATAAATATATATTGTTTCTCTGAACTAATAGAAAGCTTCCTTCTTCGCTTTCTCATAAATATTTGAAACAGAAAATACAATTTATTGTAACAAAAAAGTCATAGATTATATAATGTACCTCAATGGCACTAGGTGTCCTATGTTTTAACCTGAAAGGTTTGAGATATATGGGGTTTTGTGTTTGGGGTTTTTTTTGTTTTGTTTTGGGGGGATTTTTTGCTTTCTTTGCTCCTTCAGGGACCCACATAACCGGTTCATTCATAGACTGCAGTTGACAAGACTGGATACACTCTTTCTCCTTCTAGACACTGCTTTGTTATTGCATGAGGCTTCTAGGTGACAGGTACTGGTAAGTCTGCATAGATGCCAGGTGTTTAACATGGAACTGCACGCCTATGCCTGTGGGGGATCAGAACGTGCTGTGGTGGAACCAGGAAGCCAAAGCAATATGGTAACTTGGGGTCGTCCACGGTAACTGCTAAGGATCGTTCTATTATTAGGCTCTCCTGGTGTCTGCTCCTGTGAAGAAATTTAGTCAATCTGCATGCACCTCATTAGCAATGTGAGAAGTGCCCTGGTTCAGGAACGGAGGAAAAGCAAAGCCAGCATTTAATGATGTGCACAGTGGTCTCTCGTATGAGACCACTTTATTGATAAGGTTTTGCTGAAACGGGTAAGATTTGCCCTGTTGCTAAGGCAACCTGCCTGCAGGAATAGCCAATCTATCTACCTCATTCTGGAAATTGGTCCTTGCAATTTAATAAAGGGAAAATAAATGTTGCTACAGACTCACATCAGAGAGAGAGAAAAAAAGAAAAAGAAACGACAAAAGGGGAAAAGCTCATGTTTGAGGAGGTGGGTGTTGGGTTTGAAGACTGGAGTTAAACGTGTTACCTTCCCAGAAGGAAACACACCCTCGGAGGAATACAGAAGATACATGTCTTACGAAATCTTCTCTTTCCCCTCCCCTCAATGGTCACATTTCTTGCCACCTTCCAGCACTTTCTCTTCCCCAGTTTCCTGGATTCCTTGCCGTCCCTCTAACATGTTGTGCTAGCTCCTGTCTCAATTCCGTGTTTGCTGTGTCCTGCCCCGAAGCCTCCCTCCCTGGGAATGTGCTCCTGGCTCCCGCTCTCATATCTCACAGGTCCCCTTATCAGACAATCTGTCCCTGGCCACCAGTATAAAATGGCCTCCTCCCGTGGGGCGCCTGGGTGGCTCAGTCGGTTAAGCATCTGCCATTTGCCTTCGGCTCAGGTCATGACCCTCAGTTCCTGGGATGGAGCCCCGCTTCGGGCTCCCTGCTCAGTGGGGAGTCTGCTTCTCCCCCTGCCCCTCACCCCACTTGTGCTCTCTCTTTCTCTGTCTCTCTCGCGCGCGCAAATAAATAAATAAAATCTTTAAAAACATACAGCCTCCTCCCATCTGCACTGTCTCCAACACTGTACCCTACTTAATTTTTCTTCACAGCATTTGTCACCAAGTAATAGGAAATATGCATTTACTTCTTTATTCTCAGGCTCCCTTACTGGACTTTTAGCTCCTTAAGAACAGATCATAAATGTCTTATTCACTGCTCTGTCACCGGCCCCACGAAGAGAATGTTGTTCCCTCCAAAGAAAATTCTTTGTTGATCAATAAAGCTGTGCTCCCAATCTTTAAAATTTCAGTTAGGGAGACAAAACTAGGTCCTATAAAACGTGCATATAATGTTTACATGACAGAACATGGCAGTGGGAACCCAAACCCAAGGGGAGATGAGACTGTGTGAGTGCGAAGAGAAAAAAAAAAAAAGAAAGAAAAAAAATCATTGTCAGGAACATGAGACTTCAGCCACCACTGGAGAAACCTCTCGAAAACAGCCCTGGCATCATGCACACCCCACCCCACCCCCCACCCGCAGCCAGATAGTGTCTGGTGGTTTCTAGCAAGAGCTCGAAGGCTGGAAACTACCTTTCACAGATCCCTCTACCAGCAGGTTCCAGGGGAGGTCCAGCCAAAGGTTTCACTGGAGATTAGAGGAAGAAGAAGAGCAAGAATCTTTACTCCTCCGGGGAGCAGCTCTCAGCGCCTGTGGTCTCCGCAGGACACCTGGGCCAGGTAGGTGGAAGCCAGAGACCGCCGCAGCCAGCTTGGGGCCGATGGGCTTGGGGCTGCGGGACTGACAACAGCCCCCTAGAGCCCTTTATCTCCAAAAACACCCTTCCCTCTTAGGATCCTCCAACCTTTCCAATAATTTGACAGTCTAGTTCCCCATATTAAATACCAGAGTGCTGGAAATATCTTTTTTTTTTTAAGATTTTTATTTATTTATTTGACACAGAGAGAAATCAGATCACAAGTAGGCAGAGAGGCAGGCAGAGAGGCAGGCAGAGAGAGAGGAGGAAGCAGGCTCCCCACCGAGCAGAGAGCCCAATGCAGGCCTTGATCCTAGGACCCTGAGATCATGACCTGAGCCGAAGGCAGAGGCTCTAACCCACTGAGCCACCCAGGCGCCCGTGCTGGAAATATCTTCAGTGGTTCTTATTTTCCCGGCTCAGTCCAAGCTGATAACCTCCTACTTCTTATGCTGTCAGTTCCAGCCTTCTTTAATTCATAATCTCAAATAAATATGAATCTAATTCGGATCATATTCTTTAGTTCACATTCTAAATTTTAAAGTTTTTCCCATGGAAAGGGGAAAGAAGTCTACACCATAATCATTCGCAAGAAAGCCCTCTCAGATGGCCTCCTCCTCCTCGGACCGTCATTTATCTAAATGAATGTCTAAACCTTTAAATTGTGTAAGGCTTAGTGTGTACCCCATCATTTTGCACTCAATTCCATACATTCTCATATCTTGCTCCGTATTTTTTTCTTAAATAAAAACTTCCAGGAGCACCCGGGTGTTTCAGTTGGTTAAGTGTCTGCCTTGGGTTCTGTCACGATCTCAGGGTCCTGGGATCAAGCCCCTTTTTGGGCTTCCTGCTCAGCAGGGAGTCTGCTTCTTCCTCTCCCTCTGCCCCACCCACCACGTTCTCTGTCTGTCTCAAATACATAAATGAATATTTTTAAAAAAATGTTTTAAATAAAAAAATAAAAACTTTCACTTTGCAAATAAATGTTAAGATCCCAGAAGGCAGGCCATACAGTGCTTTCCTTTTATCTTGGGTAATACATATGGCAATGTCAGGACCCCATAAACAAATAAATCAGTTTCCCTCAAAAGAGGTCAAAGAAAGGATATTTTCCACATATGGACACCGTCATGGATTATACTGTCCTGTTTGTCAAACCGTCATAAACCACCTTAAACCCCAGGGTTGGGGAGAAATAATGGAGTGAAAGCAGTCAGCCTGGAGGGAGTGCTGCAGACCCTTGGTTTTGCATGTGGCGACTATGATCTCACCACATCTAGGACTATGATGTTGCACAGTTGGAGCTACAAACAGCTGGGGCCTGACAGCTGTTCTCAGCTAGTTTTCGCTGCCCTAAACTTGCCGAAACATCACAGCGT
The DNA here is from genome assembly GCA_002007465.1 of Ailurus styani. Classification (NCBI taxonomy): domain Eukaryota; kingdom Metazoa; phylum Chordata; class Mammalia; order Carnivora; family Ailuridae; genus Ailurus; species Ailurus styani. The sequence continues at coordinate 886,474 of LNAC01000508.1, read as the reverse complement.
GCTATCCAAACTTTCAGAAAAGTAGCTGACAGCTTACTTCACCTCAATTACCTTGATTAGGAGTCTCCACGTTTGCTTATTTTTTATCTGTTTTTGTCCACAAGAGTCATGATGTGATATCAGTAATGAGTCTCTTCCTATGTTTGTCCCCTCAGAGGAGATGATTCTGTATGTAGCACTAGATTCAGTGCCTGTGGGAGGAGGTGAGTTCTGGGTCCTTCTACTTCAAGACCTCAAACTAGAACCCTTCAGTCTCTGATCAGATTAAAGGAATTATTTTCTGAATGTATAGTCGATTCTAATATATGGTCAGTTTAACTAGATAGATTTGGATGAAAAGATAAGAAGTCTTTGAACAAAGAAAGAATCTAGAAAGAACAAAATGTAGCTACACAAGCCAGGTGTCCTCTTGAAAATGTTGAAGTAAACTGCCACGGTACCATCCTTGACCTGCCAAAGAAAGATTAGCTACATTAGGAAGTGGAAGATAAGGCTGGAAATCTAGAATCATAATTCTACCTCTGTATTAAATGCAGAAAGAGAGAGAGAGGAGGCTCACATCAGGAAGGACCTTCCAGCATCTTGCATGTGATTCCAACGGGAATTGATCAGTGAGCATTATTCAGTGAACAAAGAAAAAGTCAGTATCTTTGTATTACTAATAAAATTCTGAATAAGCTACTAATTAGTAGACAGGTAAGGAACTGAGCATTAACAATTTTATTTTTAGATTTATATTTAGAATATTTATATTCTAGAATATAATATTTAGAAAATATTTAGAATATTAGGCTCAGGTTTTTAGATGAGGTGTCCATGCTTTATTTCCTTGGTAAAGTCACTGCCATGCTGCTCTTTAAACGTTGGTGCATATCTGTGACTCTGACTTGGCTACCCCAACCAAATCAGATAGTCCTTATTGTGATAAATTACATTATTCAGCATTCTTAGTCACTAACAACAGCAAATTGGCTTTTTCAGTAGAAAAGGGATTTAGCCAAGGATAATAGGTAGCTTCCAGAATCTTCAGCTGAGTCATAGCTTAGCTATATAACCAGGCATATAATCTGAGTTACACCATCCAGTGGCCCAAAGGCCACTAGCATTTTCCCAAAGCCAGCTAATTAAGCAAAGGATACCGTCATGTGGGGCCATTCTGGAGCCAAAGGGAAAAGGAAAAGTCTATATTTAAAACTTTGGTATCGATTTTTGAAATTTTAATTTTTTTTTAATATTTCATTAAAATATGATTTTGGTTACTGAATTTTTTTTTTTTTTTGGTGCTCCCTTAAATTTGTCCCATGGGGTGGCGTGCCTGTGCGNGGGAAAAGGAAAAGTCTATATTTAAAACTTTGGTATCGATTTTTGAAATTTTAATTTTTTTTAATATTTCATTAAAATATTATTTTGGTTACTGAATTTTTTTTTTTTGGTGCTCCCTTAAATTTGTCCCATGGGGTGGCGTGCCTGTGCGAGTGAGGTTTTGGATAAAAGTCCAGCTTCGGAATGGAAAGCCAATGCAGTACAAAGAGCGATGGCTCTCAATGATGTCCATACTCTAATCTCCGGAACTGAAGAATGTGTCCCCTGACGTGGCAGAAGGGACTTTGCAGATGTGACTAAGATCTTGAGATGGGAAAATTATCCGGGACTATCTGGGTGGGCCTTATCTAATCAGAAGAATCTACATGGGAGGAAGGCTTGATGGTCAGAGCAAGAAAAAAGGAGATTTGACGAAAGCTGCAAAGGACAGATAGAAAGATTCAGAGATTCTATGCCATTGGCTTTCAAGGTAGAGGATGATGCATCCAGCTAAGAACACAGGCAGCTTCCAGAAGTTAAAAAGGCAAGAAAACAGATTCTAAAGACTCCAAAAGGAATGCAGGCTTGCTGCCACCTTGATTTCACCTCAGNAGATAGAAAGATTCAGAGATTCTATGCCATTGGCTTTCAAGGTAGAGGATGATGCATCCAGCTAAGAACACAGGCAGCTTCCAGAAGTTAAAAAGGCAAGAAAACAGATTCTAGAGACTCCAAAAGGAATGCAGGCTTGCTGCCACCTTGATTTCACCTCAGAGACTGAACTCGGATTCCCCATCTCCAGTTGATAGATTTGTGTATTTTAAGCCACTGAGTTCGTAGGGGTTTTTTTGTTTTTGTTTTGAGAGAGAGAGAGAGGGAGGGTGCTCGTGAGTGGGCGGGGACAGGGGGCAGAGGGAGAGAATTTTAAGCAGACTCCACACTGTGCACAGAGCCCATCCCAGAGCTCGATTTCACAACCCCAATGTCATGACCTGAGCCAAAATCAAGAGTCGGACACTTAACTAACTGAGACACTCAGGCACCCCGGTGGTAATTTTTTAATAGCAGCAATAGAAAACTGATGCAGGTAGGCAATTCTTCAGGTATTATAAGAGTATGCAGAATCCATGAGGTAGGTAGAGAGCCTGAGAAATGGCCTCCCTCTACCTGAAGATTTTACATTTTCAACCTGTGCTTTTATTTTTTTACTCTAACTCCCACCCTGACATACAGCTGCGGTTCTTATAATCAGGCTACACACAAACAGGGTTTGTCAGGTGAAATGATGAGTTTTTCTGCTTGGCTTCTAACCATCAAGAATTTCGAGTCATTTTGTCCATATATATTCAATTCTCCCAGGTTGATTTTTCAGTTGCTGGAGTGCAGAGGTTTTGTGTCTACTGCTTTCCCAGGATTCAAGACCCAACACAGAATCTGAGCCTCGGTTTCTTTCCAAGACGAACAACAGCCACGAATTGGTGGAATAGTTTTTCTCGTGCTTTTTACTAAAAAATAATGGATGGTTTTGTGCCTCTTTTAGAAATGGTTCTAGCCTACTGTACCGTAAGTCTCCTTTTTGGAATAACAAAACCTATTTTAACAGCTCACCTAGTGCTTTGTTTTCTATGAGAAACTCGAACATTGTAATACTATAAAAGATAATTTTCCTGTTTCCTAGGGAAAATTTTGTGTTCTTCACCCCAGGATAAAGAGAGTACGCTGTGTTTGCAGCAACACACTGAAGACTACATTCCCTCATTAAAAGAAAAAGTCTCTAATGTAAATACAGATTGTATTCCAACAGTTCATTTGTTGGTCAGTCACTTGGAATTCATTGTATCTTAGTAACAACATGATTGGTAACATGTAACAATTATTGCAAACACCTCATACAGCCTAGAGTTTTATCTTTGTAGAAGTTGGTGCACAGATTCCATCTCAGTGAGGGATCTGGTTTGCCCAGAAGATCATTTGAAGGGCACCTAGCATGCTGTGTGGTAAAGAAGGAAATCGTTTATGTGATAAAGAAGGCTGAGCGAGGTAAAGCCAGGTTCAGCTCTGTGTGAGGGGAAGTTTCTCCAAATGCAGGGATAAGCATGGACACAGGAAAGGACAAATATCTTCTGGGGACAAATTTTTCAATAAGATTAACGCAGTTCACAAATGCCTTTCACGTGGATGGGTTGTTTGGGGGTCGGAATAAGAGGAGAACAGGTATTACATGTTCTATCGAGCCTGACGAAACACAAAAACAGATGACATGTGGGAGTCCCCACACCCAGGGTCTCACTCTTTCATATCTATCCTCAGTAAAAGTCAGTAAGAGCCTCAGTTCTGGGCTCCAGATCCCCCTACAAGTCTGCTTCTCCTCTGTGAGACCTGAGCTCTCAGCCATGAAGTGGTCGGGTAGTCTTAAAATAGTCCCCTTATTTCTATGGTCTCAAGTAAACCCCCTCATCTGAGAGGCGGGCAGGGGAACAAACCTAAACCAAAGTCCATCTATGAGAAAAGACTCAAAGATACATGCGTGCGCGTGCGCGCGGACACACACACACACACACACACACACACACACACACAGAGCATCTTTTCAATGTATTATTCCAAACTGTTTCTCCTGGGGCACTGCTGCCTGAGGGCTGGGCTGTGTCTTGAGCCATAACTGGCCCCACACTGCAGCACAACCCAGTTCAACAGGTCTTGTGGGGTTTGTTTGGGGTTTTTTGTTTGTTTGCTTAATTTTATTTTTTGGGTTTTTTGGGGGTTTTTTGTTTTGTTTTTTTTTTAGAGATCGAGAGACAAAGCATGAGCAGGGTACTGGGGGGGAGGCGGTGGGGAGGAGAGGGAGAGAGAGAATCTCAAGTAGACTCTGCTGAGCACGGAGCCTGATGTGGGACTCGATCTTAGAACCCTGAAATCATGACCTGAGCCAAAATCAAGAGCCAGACCCTCAACCAACGAAGCCACCCGGCATCTCAGGTCTTGTGACTTTTTTTTTTTAAGATTTTATTTATTTATTTGACACAGACAGAGAGAGATCACAAATGGGCAGAAAGGCAGGCAGAGAGAGAGGGGGAAGCAGACTCCCTGCTGAGGAGAGAGCCCGATGCGGGCCTCGATCCCAAGACCCTGAGATCATGATCTGAGCCGAAGGCAGAGGCCCTAACCCACTGAGCCACCCAGGCGCCCATAGTCTTGTGACTTTTACCTTCAAACCTTATCCCCAAAGCATCTACTGCTCTCCATTTCCACTACACCACCAAATCCAAGTCATTATCACCTGACACCTAGACCAGTGACTTCCAAACTTTTGGATTATACCTGTACCAAGAAAATATTTTTGAATAAATACACACCCATTATGCATGTTGATTTATTTCTAAATAATATATATATATGGCGGCATTTTTATACTATGCATTATGTAATATAGAAATAGAAAGTTTTAAAGAAAAAAACTAATATGTGCATTTATGTATTACACACATATACACATATACCTACATATGTGTGTGTGTGTGTGTATATACATATGCGCGCGCGCACACACACACACACACACACACACACACACACACGCCGCTAATATTTTCTTTCTCTGGCCTAAGAGATTGCCCCATACCTGCTCTGGTCTCTGCGCACTCCGCACTGAAGTCGCTGGCCTAGATTACTATGCTTCCCTCATAACTGATTTTCTGACTTCCATTCTTATTTCCTATAATCCATTTTCTACAGAAAAATTAAGTTAGATCATGCCACTCCTCTGCTTAAAGCTCTCCAATGGCTTTTCATTGCACTTAGAACCCAAATTTCTTCCCCTGACTTACGTAACTGTCCATGATCTGGACCCTGCCCACTTCTCTGAACTTCCCTGTATAAGCTCTTGCCACACAGACCTGCTTTCTCTTCCTCCAACATGCCAAGCCCACGCCCATCTTGGCACCTTTGAGTCAATCCTTCTCTCCGCCTCGAATGTTCTTCCCTAGGTCTTCATGAGCCTAACTCCTTCTGGTCATACAGACCTCGAATAAGTGGTCCCTCTCAAAAGTGACTATCTTTAGCACCCTGAAGGAAGATGCTGACATGGTCACCTCTCAGCCCTTCACCTTGAGGTAATTCTCAGCCTGGCATTTGCCTGCTTTATGATGGTGTGTGTGTGCGTGCGTGCGTGTGTGTGTGTGCGCGCGTGCGTTTGGCTCACGCTCATATGAATGTCCCTGTTTGTGTATCGCCAAATAAGAGTAGAGAACTTATCTATCACATTGATGGTAGTGTTCAACTCATAGCAAGCCCTCAATAAATATTCACTGAATAAATTAACAAAGTCATTCATTAATAGAAATTTGGTGAACTCTTAATTTGACGTTAGTTGAATCGTGCGAAGTACAGTTTCATGAAACCTATTTTTAGGGATGCCTGAGTGGCTCAGTCAGTTAAGCAACTGCCTTTGGCTCTGGTCATGAGCACAGGGTCCTGGAATTGAGCCCCAAGTCAGGCTCTCTGCTCAGCAGGAAGCCTGCTTCTCCCTCTCCCTCTGCCTGCTACTCTACCTACTTGTGCTCTCTCTCTCTCTCTCTCAAATAAATAAATAAAATCTTTTAAAACGCACACACAATTTTTAATTATAATTCTTTTTTGCAAGTAATCCATGAGGGGAAAAAAAAGTAGGTGGCTTCATAAAGATAGCCTGACGAGGGGCCCCTGGGTGGCTCAGTAGGTTAAGCAGCTGTCTTTGGCTCAGGTCAGGATCCCAGGGTCCTGCCCACATCAGGCTCCCTGCTCAGTGGGGAGTCTGCTTCTCCCTCTCCCACTCCCCCTGCTTGTATTCCCTCTCTGGCTGTTTCTCTCTCTCTCTGTCAAATAAATAAATAAAATCTTTAAAAAAAAAAAAGCCTGACAAGAGCTCAAATTTCTTTAAAACACCTACAAGAAAAGGAGTGTGAAGCTAACAAGAGAATCATAGATTTCCAAAAATAAACATTCTTTTAAAAACAGGCAACCTGCCATGCTTTGTAATGGGACCTCCAAAACCCCATTACTGAGCCCTTTCTAGGAAACCTCAGTGATGTGCCTATTATTCAAGTCGCTAATTGGCCATGTTCTTAAAGGGCCTTAAATAAATAAGAGGCCTTATCTGATTTGAATTGCATCCAAACGTTGTCATTTGAAGGAGATAACACTCTAGTGAAATCATATCACATTGGGAAAAGAGTGTTGAACTTTTCTCTGCTCTTCAACAAGAAATTTGAGAGTAAAAAGTTAACTCATATGTGTTGGTTAAACAGAATTAAGTTTTGAGGGAACTAGCCTCATAGAATGCTAATACGCAAATTGTTAAAGTGGTCAAAGCCATAAATATTCTGAGAACCTCCAGTGTCTGACTCTATGTTACTATTTTTCAGACAGAATTCCCAGTCGAAAACATGAGTTCCATCTGGTATGAAGTAGAATGAAAACAACATCATAATCAGCTCCAGGCAAAATTGTGTATTAGGCAGAATTCGAGGTCCCTCACCTAATTTACACACACAAATGCAAACACACATGTGCACACACCTCATCCAACAAAAAATTCAGGAAAGCATTTGATATGACTTATGAACATTTTGACGTGAATTTCCATCAGTGTCCTAACTCTTCCAGAAATATCTGTGTCTGTCTCTTTTTTTTAAAGGTAAAAGAAAATATTTGGGCTCTCTGACAAAAGCATGTTGATATCGAATATGGGGTTAAGGGTGTTATTTTGGACTTAGAACCCTGTCTCTTTCCTGAAACCGTATGATGGAGTAGCCATTTACTTGTTCTAAGTTTGTCATTTTGGAAAGATAGCTCCTACTCAGCCAGGAGAGAGTTTTGTCCTCATCCCCCCCCCCCATTGGATGGAACCATGAACAGAAACAGACTTGGGAACTTCCACCTGTCATCTGGAAACACAAACACACCCACACCCTCATCCACCTTCTTTTGACTAACAGCTCAGATAATGCTGCTGAATTCAGTATCAATTTCTTAATTATTCATTCTGACTATGCTTCAGTAAAAACAAAGACATTTTTATCCCCTTTGCTTTCTCACATTTTCCTTCAAAAGAAAGATCCTGTCAGAAACTATTATGACTTGTTCAAGAAATCCAGCGCCTTTTAGCAATCCGGGTGCTACACAGAGCACAGCCTAGAAGAGCTTCTGAGGGGAGGAACTGGCATCCTAAAGAGGCAGCCTAGACAGAACTGAGTAGAATCCACCAAAGAGAGGGATAGAAAGGGAACAGGACTTTGAAATAGCATGGAAATGATGCATAGCCTGCCTCACAGAGGCTACCGGCTCACCCCTGCCCTCACTGTCCTCTCCTGTGGAACAGAGCTGCTCACAACCCACATCTACAAATGGGCTGTCTCAGACCTACCAGAGTTCCTTAACCCTCCTGCCCCCTGCCATGTCTTTATCAGGAAATTTGCTTTTTATTTTTGTTTTTGTAATTTTGGCACCCACCCTTGTGTCGGCCCCAGTGTCAATGCCTGAAGGTTGATGATGAGGGTTGGACAAAGGAATGGATGGAATCGGATTGGTCACCATGTGTAAGAAGCCAGTCTGAATGAATGAGACCAATACAGAGAATAACTGAAATGAGAAATGGGAAGAGAGAGTCCCAGTGGGATTTGTGTCCTGCATCCATCAGTGTCCACACCCCTGCCTTGCTGTAGCTATACAAGCCTTCCAGAAAATTCTGCTTTTGTCATAAGATATGGATGAATTCAACATCTATAATATGCCAGGAGAAGGGTTCTAAACACCCTGGTGTATGTTATAATCAGTGTGTCTTTGCTGCTAAGAGAGGGGCTATAGACCTTCAAGACTGTTCTTTGAAAGTTCTTCAGGAATTTACATTTTCTACCTCGCTAGCATGATACCCTCCAAAACCTACTAACTCTGTATCTCCTTAGTACTACCCTCTCATTCTCTCAAGCCTCTTGTCATCTGTGAAACTTTGACCAATTTTCTAGCCCACACTGGTCTTTCCATTCCCTGAAAGTCTCTAGTACTTAGAATGTAAACCACAGAATTTAATGTTTGGTTACATAGTGTATTATTGACTCTCCCTCCAAGATGTCTTGCCTTCTCCAAAGACTATAAGATATAGTTCCTTGGTCAATGGTTTCCAATTTCAACCGCATGTCAAAATTACCTTTGATGTCTTTTGAAAGACTTCTCAAAAGAAATACAGATTTCAAGTCCTCATGTTGGATTTATTGACTAAGAATTTTGGAGAATGAAGTCTAGGAGAAAATCCAGTTAACAAGCTCCCCAGATGATTGTTACATAGCTGAGCCTGCACAGCTCCACAGAATCATGCTGGGAACATGCTCAAGAAGGATTTTTTAATAAAATGAACTGACTCTTCTAATCTGTCCCATTGGTCTTGCTTGGAAGTAATGGGAGGTGTTACAGAAATGGGAACACAGTGAGCATAAAGCTAAACAAATGGAACTCTGCCTGTAGAGAGTTGACTTGGTCATCCCTTACATAGAGTAAATTCTGTACTCATGCAGGTAGAGGAATGGATAAACATCTGATAAAATAAGCAGAGTAAAATGTTAATGGTACAATCTCGGTGGTGGGTATAGATGGTTACTTAAAATTATTTCAAATTGGGCCCCTGGGTGGCTCAGTTGGGTAAGCGTCTGCCTTCAGCTCAGGTCATGATCCCAGGGTCCTGGGAATGCACCCCACGTCGGGCTGCCTGCTAATCAGGGAGCCTGCTTCTCCCTCTCCTTCTGCCTGCCATTCTCTCTGCTTGTGTTCTCTCTCTCTCTCTCTCTCTCTCTCTCTGTGAAAAATAAATCAGTCTGTTAAAAATTATTTCAAATTTACTATATGTTTAAAATTTTTCATAATAAAATGTTGACAAAATGAAAAAAAAATCCTACACATCCAGGACATCGGAACCATCCAAATATAGTTTCATTGGATTATATTCCTACTTCCTTCCTTCCTTTATTACTGTAATTCTTGATGACAGTCACACATACACACGCAGAAAATCTAAAAAGAAGAAGTATTTGTCACCAAGTGCATGTCTCTTAGATGTAAGCTTAGTTGGTTACTTTATGAAGAAAATATTTTAATTCTACAAAAGCATCAACTTTGCCGGTAGGGCTATATATGCTGCTCTAGATGCTTTTTATAACCATTAAACTACACAAAATAATTCCACCCTACAGGTGAAAATTATTTGAAGTACTTTGAGGAGCTCAATAAAAGTGACAAAGTAAAGAATATATGAATTATTCAAGTTGTTCAGTACTATTTTAGCATCAGCAACCCCCCAAAAGTGATAAGCTATGACAACGGTAGATACATTTTGATAGATAATTAAATTTAATATGATGTAAGTACTTACATATTGATCCAAGACTGAATATTTTCTATTGCCAGGTCAATAAGTACATCCCATGGGCCAAAAATGGCCAGTGCCAAGAATGAGCAATTTATCACAATGGATAGCTATTATATGATATCAGATAAATACTGTATAATATCTGATTAACTTGGAATCTTATTTAAAAACCAGTGAGAGAAGGTATGAAGGGGTCTCTGGAGAGTTTACCATATGCCTGTGGACTTGTACTGTCTTGATTATATTTATGAGTAGATCATATTAGTGACTGTATTCTGAACAGCGTAAAGCATCAAATATGTGCACTCCCAACTAAAATGTTAGTGGTCTTATTTTTCAATCTCACTTTGTAAGTGACAAAAATTTACTTACGCCAGCAAGTGTCCACCCTAAAAGGACTCTAGCACACCTTTTCGTCACTAAATACTCACCAGTCCCTTCCTGCCAACAAACTAAGTTATTTACTGTTCCTCAAACACACGTTCTTGTGTGTGTGCTTTGAGTCCTGTTGCCTCTCCCTACCTAGGACTCCAACACTCCTCCCCACCTTCACCTCATCAGCGCATTTGGACCCATCCAAATGGTTGGTTCCTTCCAGACCACTTGACTCCAGAGTCACTTCTCCCCCTCCTGTATGTCTCTGATGCACACTCTGTATGATGCTTATTTGAGAACCAATGAGAATTTCTTTCTGCCCTACATTTTTTGAGTCATAGCTTATGATTCATCTTGCCAATGGCTTTGAATCCTTCCAGAGAAGACCCTGATATTTCTTTGTGGGCCCCACAATGTCTTACCACTGAAGGCAAGACAGCAATGTACCCCTGTTGCTTGTTGCTTGATTGATTATTTATTTATTTATTTGTGCAAGAAGGAATAGGGAAGGGAGACATAAAAAAAAAAAAAAGCCAAACTCTGCTAAGGGTTTACGATCTGCCAAGTACTTACTCTTCATGCTGCTATTTGCATATTATACCACTTAATCTTAATATCCTATGATAGCCTCTATCTCTTTAACTGTCCTCATTTTACAAAACTAGTCATGTGCTCTAAAGAACACTTGCTTCTCTGCACTGAGCTCTCCCCCAACCCATGCACCCCCAGGGTTGACTTCAGCCTTGCCCAGGGCTTCTGTTGAATTCTAACAGTTCTGTCCTACCTGAAAATCTGGTTCAACTAAAAATGGTCTTATCAGCCAGGTTTCTAAGCCATGGGGCAAACGCAAGTAGCTTGCCCTACCTGTTCCCATTTAAAGATTTGTAGTAAGGAACAATAAAAATACCAGTGTTAACAATAGGAAGGCAAACAAATTCAACTTTAAAGAGAATAAAATATTAGAATGTATATATAATATTTTGCATAAGGCAAAACACTTTGACTTAACCAAAACCAATTACCAGGATAACCTCAGCTTACAAAAAAAAAATCAAACATTTATTTGATTGACAAATACCTGTGTATTTCCTGCATTAACTGATTCAAACTCCAACACAATCACAAGTTCCATTCATCTTGCTTCAGCCTGCAGCCTAAAAATGCATCCAGGGAACTTAAACTATTCTGGAGAAGCCTAGTAGTAATCATTAACCATCTCCACCTTAAAGCAAAACTATTCTAGGCTCTAGAAAGCCACACAAGAAAGTGAAACTCAACTGTCGTCATAAATACTTGGCTACAAGAAGAGCCTCTAAAAGCTAAACTGAATTAAATGAGTTGTTTTCTCCAGCTCTCCTTTAGGGGATAGCCTAGCACATTCATAACTTATAAGAAAATTAATTATGAAACAATGCATCCAGGAGTTTCCCAATATTCACATAAAAAATGAACATTAATAATGATCACGTTCCTTTCTACAGCACCTGCCCCTGGCTGTCCCAGTCAATTAAAGCTTACACAGTGGCTTTAGCCTAAGGCAATCCTTTGAATCACATACCCTACTCATGTCTTCTGTGCCCAGAGATGTTGCGCTGACAGTTTTATTTCCCAGATGAGCTGAAGTGATTGAACCCAAGAATACAAAACAAGCAGTCCTCACCCGGTCATCTTCTCTTATGGTATGTCCTTCGGTGAAGATGTAACTACTGTCTTTGGCTGCTTCAAAAGAAATTAAACATCAGGAAGAGGACAGTGTTTGACAGGAGTATTTGTTGAAGTGACGACTCAAAAAGAAGTTTTGAGAAGTAATTTCTGCGCCAAAATTTGTTTATACTTAAATTATGCATTATACCCTTGCAATTTCAGAGATGGTTTAACTGATTGCAAAGCTGCAGAAGGAAGGAAGGAAGAAAGAAAGAAGGGAGGGAGGGAAGGAAGGAAGGAAGGAAGGAAGGAAGGAAGGAAAGAAGGCAGGCAGGCAAAGCAAAAATTGCTGATGACCCAATTTCACAGACTTTGTTCTTATGTGGTTGTAGACAGCCCATCAGGGCAGCAGGCCTCCAAAGCCAAGTCTATCTTTAAAATGTAAAAGAAAGGCAGAAAAGACCATGGCTGCGATAGAACCTAAGAATAAAAAAGGGAGTTAAGGGGGAGAGATGGATCAACCACATACCTAAGAGGGACCAAGGTAGAGAGTCTGTGTAGATATGGCACCAATGAGGCTAGTATGATTTCCAATTCTATTTGAGGGGATGAAACAATAATCAAGGTAAACCGAGCCATGATGGCCTCAGCTCGGTCATTCCCAAGCACTGTGAACGGATTAAAATCACTTTGCCTGCTCAGCTGTTACCAGGCTCTTTCAGTTAAAGCTGGGTGGTACCTGTGGTAATCATCAGGGCTATTTCACCAGCTTTCAGATATCCCCCTCAGGGCCACGAGGTAGAATGGTGCTCCATGGGATCCCTTGGTGGGCTGAGTCACGTGACCAGCTCTAGCCAGGGAGTTGCTGGAAGTCTTTTAATCACCAGGATGATACCCGCCAAGACTTTTCTGCATACATACTGCAAGCAGTGATGTTCCATCAGCCTGGATTGTAAAGTGTGGTCAGGCATGAGGCAGAGCAAAGCCTCCGACAGACCCATGGGAGACATGTGGTGTGGGCAAGAAATTAGCCTTTGCTGGTTTAAGTCATAGCAAAACCTAGCCCAGGGACTCTCAAAGAGCAGCTCCCAACCACCAGATCCTGATGCTCACTGATGTTGGGACACCAAGACCTGCTAACCCATCCTTCTGCACACAGAGACACAAGATCCCCTTCCCAAAGGTCAATACCAGGTGGTAGATTACAAGGAAAGCAAGACTTAGTCCAATTTCTGACAAATGTAGCAATATTTATTAGCGAGCCAGTGCCAAACAGTCAGGAGACCTATTCTTACAGCTTAGGAAAGTCCCTTACCTGCTCTCGGGCCCTCTGACAACCACCTTACATGAAAGTTTCACTCTCAGGCCAGTAAAACAATATTCTGCAGACAGTCCCACCCGGGTCCTAGTGAGATGTCAGCATCCTCCCTGAAGCAGAACAGAGAGGGACTAAGATGGCTCTAGACTTTGAGCTCTCCACTAACCATCGCAGCCCCCTGGGCTTGCTAGGTCCTGTGCCTTATCGACTAAAGGCATAGGGACCCAGCTGAGGATTCATTTAACCTTGAAAACAACTCATTGCATCCATGAAAAGTTACTTCTTGCATCTCAGAGATTTGAAGTAGTAATAAAGGAAGAGTTGGTTCGTTGTTATGATATTTCACAGGCTAAATATTCACCCCAAAATGTGGATTTTGACTAAGGCATTTTAACTGCCTCTAGGGTGTAGATAAAAGTTAATTTAACATGGTTTTGTTACATTTTTTGTACACTAGAAAACATAATTATAGCAGCAAGTTATAGAGTCCATGAGAACTAGTGAAAGAAGAACCAGTGAGGTTGAGTTGGTCAAAGTATCAAACTCAAGAACTATTAAAAAAAAAAAATTGCTAACACCCAGTCCTGCCTAGCTGGGTAGAAATAGTCATAGATGACAAAGAGGATCTATCAAGCTTCTACAGTGTCTTGGCAATGACCAAGGTATAATTCTACGCTCACCAAGCAAGCTCCCATTACTTGGTCTCCTCACTCGCCCAGTGCCCTGGCAGAAGAGAGTGTCTGAAGTAATAGGTAATTTTAGTCGTCCTACCAGATATATTAAAATTCAAAATTCTAAGTTGCCATTCTAGTTTTTAAAGCAGCCTATTGTGAGTTTAGTTAGTGAGGGTGACTCAATAATGTTCCCTTCCTCTCACCAAAAACACCACTGTCCTAATCCCAGAACCTGTGAATATGTCCCCTTTCCCAGCCAAAGAGATTTTGTGGGTGTAGTTAAGTGAAGGACCTTGAAATGGAGAGATTATCCTGGATTATCTGGTGGGGTCAGGGCAATCACGATGATCCTTACAAGAGGAAGCCAGGAAGACCAGGGTCAGAGACTGAGATGTGACGATGGAAGCAGAGGTCAGATGGTCAGAGAGGATTGAAGGTACTGCAAGGCTGGCTTTGGAAATGGAGGAAGGGGCCAGGAGCCAAGGAATGTAGGCAGCCCCTGGCAACTGGAAAAGACAAGGGAACACATTCTCTCCAAGAGGCTCTAGGAAGAGCTAGTCCTGCAGACACCTTGACTTTAACCCAGTGAGACTAATTTTGGACTTTTGGTCTCCAGGCTGTAAGTTAATAAAGTTACAAATTTTTAAGCCACTACGTTTGTAATGATTTGTTACAGGAACAGTAAGAAACTAATACAGTCAGTGTGATTTATTTTACAGTCTGGTCACCTCTGGGTGAGCTAAAAAATTAGATTTCTGAAAGATGAAAACTGATTTGTGGGCCTGTGATGAACCTCTGTGATGTTTATCTTCTCTCTCTCTCTCTCTCTCTTTCTCTCTCTCTCTCTCTCTCCATCACCATCTTCACAGCTCAAAAACAACAGAAGGTTGAATTCATTCTCAAATTGTATTCTTTACTTTGAGCACTCAGATATAATGAAAGAACACATCATTTCCATGGAGAAACTGCCTATAAAAGACAATAGGCCTAGAATTTTAAAAACTAACCAGCTCAGATATAACACATTCCATTTAGTGAATTTCCTGTCTTTGACTCCTAGGAGAGTGTCTCTGTGCCTAATCACTCTTATGTAAGATTTAACCAGCTCAGTGATCCACTTGCTCAGCCCTTTGTAAGATCTGAAGGCACAGATTTGAAAGGGGTGTGGAGAGTGGATAGTATAAGAGATCTAATATTAGCAGAAAGAAGTGAGAGGTCACAACCTGACAACATGAATGAGACTTCAACTCTTAAAAAAACAGGACCCCCCCCCCCAGAATTTAAGAAGAAGAAGAAAAAAAGGCAGCTGTCTGGGGCTCTTTAGTGAAGGATCTCCCATCCAAGTACTAACCAGGCCTGACCCTGCTTAGCTTCCGAGATCAGACAGGATCGGGCGCGTTCGGGGTGGTATGGCCGTAGACTTTAGTGAGGGATCAACTACTCTACCTAGACACCTCAGCAGAAGCCCTGGGCACATAAATCCATTAAATCACGTGCAATATCTAGGTTTTTTATGCTTTGCCTAAGTAATCAGTATGGCATTCCATTGTGGTTTCTACGAAATGCTTAATAAGGTAAAGAAGTATGTTTCTGTAGTTGTAAAGATAATTAAGTGTATGTTTTAATACTTATGAGAGTAAAATCCCTTAATAACCCACTTAATAGGAAGTCTCTCATTCCACAACTATGCCAAATAAATGAAGTGTTAAAATATTATTAAATTAAACCCATGCTAATTAGTAAGACTGAGAAATCAGAAGCCCTTTTACTCACACTGTTTTTTGGGTTGTTTTTTTTTTTTGACTCTCTAGGGTTCAAAGATTGAGGAAATCCTAACACCAAAGGGAAGAACTTCCTCAGTTTATCATGTCCTTTGTGGTATTACCAATAGCCCCATAGGAGGCGATTTGAAAGAGCAACATCATAGGCAGAGTTTTACTCATCGTAGAACTTGGAGACTCTACCTGGCAAGCTCCACAAAAGAGGCCCAATCCTGCCCAAGAAAGCGGGAAGATGGGCATAACAAAAAGCATGTCTCTCCTCAGTTCTCATTTCCACAGGCACTCAAAGCTCGGAGCATAAGGACACGTCGTCAAGGTAGCATGCCAATGTCAGGTATCATCCAAAGTCAAGTTTTAAAAAGTCACTTGAAAACTTTCAGCCTGAAGCGTAACTTCCTTTTCCAAGTGAAAGTTAAGCCAATTTATATGGCCCTACGGGTTTGCAGATGACCTCAGCCCTTCAAAATGAGATGAAGTCATATTTTTGGCACATAGGGATCTCCACCACGATCAGCCCTGAGTTTCCTTGGGTGAGGATGAATTAGTAAGGTAACCACCACTTTGCATATCAGACAAACCGGTGTGTTACATAAGTGACTTACAATCCCCCAGGATGCTGTTGGAACAAGGCACTGGGTAACTAAAGGGCACAGGCATAAACCAGAGAGAACAGACCTGTCGGATCACATGCAGAGGGCTCCCCAGTTTGGAGCCACACCATCCAATTTCTCATCTTCAGGCTCCAGATACTATCTCACTGAGCACCTGCAGTAACCCTGAAGCTAAGAAAAATGCTACATGGCTCCCAAGCTTCAAACTCAGAAGAGAATTATGAGTGAAAATCGGATATCAACTTTGTGGGCAGGTGTATGGGGATTTTATTACCTCCTTGCTACTCAGGCTTTACTGACTCTTCCCCAAGATGTCCTTCCCCAAGGTGATGTTATAGAGTCCCTTATACATCAATTCATTTGGCATCCTATGTGATCTTTTGGGGTTCTATGCAACCAAAGCTCTGACCCCTGAGAACACACCAGTGAATACACTCCACCAAGCCCTTGTCCTTGAGGAACAGAGAAATTGAAAAGAAAAAAGGAAATTACAATAAAATAAGGAATGTGCTCTGACAGGAGTAAAATGGGGTCCTAGGAAAGGTTTCAAAGGGGCTGCCTTGAAGTCAGCGGAGCGAGATCAGTGGGAGTTATCAGCTGAAGGTGGAAGTGGAGGCTGGGAGATCTCACAGGACAATGAAATGACAGGAGCAAAGAGCTAGTGGTGAGAATGGGAGCTGGGTGTTGGCACCAGGGAAAGAGGATCCCATCAGTTCCCCTCTCAGGTGGCCCTGGAGCATTCCAAGATGACCTAGAGTAATGAGGGGTCTGGGAGGGGCTCTAAGGTGGCCAGCACCATTAGCATGGCTGCATGCAGAAAGATCCTTTTGGTTGCAGCAAAATGGATGTGGAAAACCCAGAGAAAAGAAGACAATGGAAGGCTGTGGAATCTCTCAGAGGAGGTCCTCATAGCATCATAGAGGGAAATACACCCTGAGTAGCTTGATGACTTCTCCAGAATCAGGCTTAGTGGTGGAGGATCCAGTGTGCAACTTGGTGGGGGGGCGGGGGAGGCAGGGAGGGTCAAATATAGTGATAAATGAACTTCCTTTGCCTGCACAGTGATTATTTCTATTGAACATAAATGTCTTTTTAAGGAGGGCTTGCCCTCTTCACTACTCCCTATTTTCCGAAAGTCGCCCCAAGTTACACATTTATGTTACCAGCATGGTGACTGTAGGCATTTGGGTTTGTGAACCAATGAGATAAAATACAAAACTCCTTGTACATTTAATATATGAAATTGTCATCATCCTTTTGGGCATTTGGGATGCCAATATGTGAACGACCCAATCATGTACCAGGCAAGTATTTGGGGTTTAAAGAAGTACAACATATAATTCCTATCCCAATGGAGGGTTTCTGTTTTGGAAAAGGTTTAAAAAGATAATCAGCAAATAATTTGAATAAACATTTCACCAATGAAGGTATACATGGAGAAAAGTCTTGTTATTAGTCATTAGGGAAAAGCAAATGAAAACCACAATGAAATACTAGCCACACCCACTGGAATGGCTATAATAAAAAAGACAGTAACACGTGTTAAAGAGGAAGATGTAGAAAAACTCATAGGATGTGACATGGTACAGCCGTCTTGGAAAACAGTTTGGCAGCTTCTTAAAAAGTTAAGCATGGAGTTACCATATGACCCAACAACTCACTCTTAGGAAACTTTCTTGTCAAGAGAAATAAAGACATACACATCCACGTGAATGTCCATGGCAGCATTATTCATAATAAACAAAATAGTGGAAACAATCCAAGTGACCATTAACGGTTAAGTAGATAAAGTGTGGGCTACCCATATGGTGGAATACCATTCTGCAATGTGAAGTTTTAGTACATACTACACCATGGATGTACCTCAGAAACATATACTAAGGGAAAAAAGCCACATATTGAATGATTCCATTTATACGCAAAGTCTAAAAAAGACAAATCTATAGAGCAAGAAAGATCACTGGTTGCCTGGGGTTGGGAGTAGGAAGAGAGAGGGACGGCAAATAAGCACATGGGATCCTTTGGCATAATAAAAATGTTCCAAAATTGGGTTGTGCTGATGGTTGCACAACTCTATGAATTTGCTAAAAATCATTTGGTTGTACTCTCAGAATAAGTGTACTTTATGGAATATGAATTATACCTAATAAAGCTGTTTTTTAAAAACATTACTGCGTGTTGCAAAACATAGTAAATGTCAAATTGATGGTTTAAAAAAGATGGCTTCCAAACTTTTAATATCATAATATCATACATCCCTCTCATGAAAACTACGTGCTTATCCTCAATATATATGCAGGCATTTCTTTACAAATAATAAAATGAGCTAATGCAATAACATATTATGCAGAGTATACAATATACCCCAAAAGTAAAACTGTAAGAAGGCTAAAATACATAAATAGGCAATATTTTAATTCAAAAGTATTGATTTTATCACAAGGTTTTTAAGAATTAAGGGACCTAAGGGTTAGAATTAGTGAACAACACGAATTCCAGAGTAACAAACATGTGAATGTGGAAAGCTGCCAAAATCGACAAGGGACTGTGTTATGGACAAGACCACCATGCATAATAAACCCTCAGAATATTCATCAATTTGAAAATCATGTCCAAAGTGATGCTATGTTTGCACAGTGAATAATGGAACAACCATCAAAATAAACCCAGCTGTTCTGAGGATGGCAAATATTCAGGAACATGGGCCTGTAGACAGTGTTGACAATAAATGTCAAAGAGGAAAGTGCAAAAGAAGAGGACAGAGAAAGAAATGTTGAAGAAAAAATTTGTCTAATGAGGAAGCTTCCTATACTATGTGAACTTTAGTTTCTAGGTAAGATGGATTTGGTCACATGGCTCTATTGCCACCAAAGAGTTAAAAAGAAAGATCGTACCAGGTATATCTGGAGTGAAAACAGCTATTAAATCTTTAAATAAGTTTGTTACATCCATTCGTATTTATCCTTAACCTCGTTCTCTGTGGTTTCGCATTACAAAAATAATGATTTCTGTTGACTTAGATGTTTACAATGAGATATTTACAGCGAGCTACAAACAGTAAATGAATATAACCAAGACAGAGGGTTCTAACTGGTTGTGAGTGATGGATAAAGTTGGACAAGGAATTTAGGGCCAGATCCTTAAGGACCTTAAAGCAAAATTTCAATGTCTGAACTTTTTCTATGGAGCCACCATGGAAGCTCTTAAATGTTTTTGAGCACGGGGGAATCTAAACTGTTTGGCTGTTGGAAGAATTAACAGACTGCCACACACAGGGTGGACAGGGGTGGGGAGAGGTGAGGAGCAGTATTCTAAGTGGTTAAAAGTCTAACCATGCAAAGCCCGGTGGGGCTGGGATTGAGGGTCCAGACCAAGATAGTGGCAACAAGAAGAGAAGAGAGAAAACAGTAGAAAGTGAAGAATGTCTACATGGTTGACAGTGATATGGGGGTTTATAAATCTTGGTGCCAAAAACTCTCCAGAACCAGGCCAGAGGGCAAGTTCAGCTGAAGTGCACAAAAATAGTCTACAAGCTAATGCTCTCCTGGACTTCTCTGGGCTGTACGTATGGCCTCAGACGCTGGAACGGGCCCAAGACCGGGAGCTGCTCCATCATTTTTAGTCCAAAAAGTAGGTGCCTCTCCTGTCCTGTTTCATTGCTTCTCAATAGAACTCTTAAAGAAGCAAAGTACTGAAGGACATGTCATCCATTTTTTTAAAGTAACAAATAAAATCATCTAACTTCAGAAAGGGGTACTTCCTCTCCGTCCATATTAGAGGAATTTCGTAAGGACTCAAGTAAGAAAAGACCCACACAATCCTTATCCAGTGATTTGAACTTGAGTGTCTTGTGGTTTACAATTGTTTTCAGCCATTCTGGGAGAAACAAAGCAATGTTACTTTCAGGAGCCT
Source organism: Ailurus styani (assembly GCA_002007465.1). NCBI lineage: Eukaryota > Metazoa > Chordata > Mammalia > Carnivora > Ailuridae > Ailurus > Ailurus styani. Next base: position 866,462 of record LNAC01000508.1, on the reverse strand, counting down.
GATTATCTACATGCTCTTTATGTGCACAGAGGTTATAGCCAACTGACCAATAACCCCTACATCTTCAAAATAAGAAAGCTAAATACCCATCCATGCATCCTACTCTCCCCGTGGAATTACTCTGGAGGAAATGTAACAGGAAGTCTGTCCTAATATTCCATTTTCTTCCTTGCATACATAAAAACTCAAAGGTTTGAATTTTACTTGTGAATCAAACTGAAAAAAAAGAAAGATAATGTTTTCTATACTACCTGATAGGAAAATTCAAAATTTTAACTTAAGATTATAGACCAGATCTATTCTTTTACTTTCCAACACCTTTGTATTTTCAGATTGGTTAATGGTCATGGTCCCTCAGTCAAATTGTAGACCTTGGCTTCATTCATTTGAGTCATCATAGATGCCAGACATGTGGTTTCCTATAGAGCCCATCCTAAAGATTACAACCACAAAAGTCACCTTCATCTTTCATTTCCCTTACAGAATCAGCTCTTTGTGGGTCTAAAGGAAGCTTTTCCTGCTCTAAAGATCAAAAGCAGAAACTCCATCTTCTGGTTATTAATCAGGTCATTATGTAGTCTCCCTGATTTGGAAGGCACAAAGTATCCCTTTTTAGACAATTTATAACCTCCACTGCTGCAAGAAAAGTGAACATTTGCTTTATGGTCAGATGAAGTCAATGTTTGTGTCATGTTTTTGATTATAATAAAATAGAAGATCTTGGCATGCAAGTCTGTGTATCACCATTATTCTAGACTATTTCAAGATAAGAAATTAAGCTCAAACTTTGAAACTGTCTTTCCCTACAGGAAAGTCAGCCATCTTCTTTCTTGAATAATCTTTCCTCTAATCTTAATGAAGGATTTATGCAATACCTCTTTCTGGCAATATGATAACCCAGGGGAAACCCAGAAAAGCAAGCCAATCCCAAAGCAGCTACATTCTTAGGGTTTTGTGCTAAACTCTGAGGATACAGTAAGGTTTAAGGTTGTTCAATCTGAAATCTAATAGGAGACCCTTTACCTAAAGCTATCACCCAAAGGGAACCAAGAAATACATCACACATGAAAGGAAACCAAAACCAAAATGAAACAAAACAAAAATCACATACCTATCCCAAAGTTCATATCGCATGAATGAAACAAAAATCTCCTTTAAGATTTTGTAATTACAGTGTGGCCCTTACTTGGGTTTTCAGTCCAAGTTTACCCTCTGCCCATGTAATCAGAAACATCTCAACAGAGAACTGGAAGGCCACAGTCTCAGTTTTGTTGCAAGCAGAAGCAAGATACATACCTTCTGGAGGACCTCAAGTTCAAACTAAATCTCAAAGGATTTCCACTAATAAATTTCCAAGGAAAATGGGAAGTTCTCATCCAAAATTCAGGAAACACAAAGGGAGCAGGCACCCTAAGAGAATCAGCAAAAATAACAAACAGTTGAAACAGACATGCAAAATTTTACATATTGGAATTAGTAGATAAAATATAAATAATAACTGTACTAACAATTTTTAGAGGACATTCTTTTTTTTAGATATTATTTATTTACTTATTTGAGAGAGAAAGAGAGAGAGCATGAGCAGGAGGAGGGGCAGAGGGACAAGAAGACTCCCCACTGAGTAGGACCAGAGATCATGAACCAAACCCTAAGTCAGACACTTAATCCACTGAACCACCCAGGTGGCCCAAGGACATTTCTTAAAAGAAACTTTGAAATGTGAGAAAGGAAGAGGCAAAATTTAAAAGGAAACCAACTTCTCAAAGTGATAAATGTAGTGATTGAAATAAAAACTCAATAAACATAAATATTTATCAATATCAAGGAATTACCATTAATGATTTGAAGTATAATAATGATATGCTGGGTAATGTCCTTATATTGAAGAGATGCGTACTGATTTGTGAATCAAGGCTCATGATATCTGTGACTTATTTTTATTTATTTAATTTTTTCGTGACTTATTTTTAAAAGGTTTTAAAAAGGGGTGCCTGGGTGCCACAATGGGTTCAGTGTCTGCCTTCGGCTTGGGTCATGGTCTTGGGGTCCTGGGATCAAGTCCCATGTGAGACTCCCTGCTCAGCAGGGAGTCTGCTTCTCCCTCTCCCTCTGCCCTTCCCCCAGCTCATGCACACTCTCTCTAATAATATAAAATCTTGGAGAAAATTAAAAAATGAAACGTTTTCAAAAGAGAGACAAATGAGAAAATAGATCAATGGATGGATGGATTGATGGAATGGGATGGGTAAAGACATGGAGAGAGGGACACAGGCATGGGATATGGCTGGATAAACAGATGGATAAACAGATGAGTGGACAAGGCAAAGATAAGGAGACGTTAACAACTTCTTGAATCAAGCTGGGTGGGTGGATAGGTATTTATCAAACTATTCTTTAACCTCCTCTGCTTCTTGAGATTTTTCATAATAAAAGTTGTAAGGAGAAGTAATCTGTCTAAATAGAACAAAGACCTCCTTCTCAGAGGTCTTTCCAGAATTCCCATGCTTTTCCTACTTCTTCTTCCCTGATGCTTCCTGTTGTCTTCCCAGACAGCAGTTTCCTACCTTCCCAGTGGGCACTTAGGGACAGCTGCTCTTTGCAGCAAAACAGAACTAGGTTGTCTAAGATAAAACTTGTACTAACATCAACCGTGATTATTATGGGCATGTAGACCGCCTTCCGTCCTTGCAGCCATCGGAACTGTCCATGATGCTCCTCCTTCGCTCTAGAACTCGGCCAGTCCTCCCTTCCTCGCGAGGAGGCACGTGTGCAAACACACGCACCCTTCCCCTCACTACCCGAATCAAAGCCCGGCTGGCCCTATGAGAACGGAAGAGTGAGGTGATCCTGCAGACCACATTTTCAAGTACCCAAAGACCCGATCCCTGGGAGGAATGGAGCGGTCACTGCCATCTTCCCAGGGAAGGGTCGAGTGAAGCTGTCATGCTCAGATGCACCCATGATTAAATGAATGCAAAATTAAAACCAAAGGGAAATAGTCCCCTTCACGTTACAAGTCATTCACGTAAGTAGTCTGTCCACCCGCTGCTTTGGCAGCACATGAGTAAGGGCTTTACAGATTAATTTTGGTTTCAGAGGTTATTACGCAAGCATTAAGCAAATAAGCTCGTCCCCTCAAAAAGAAGCCACCGGTGGCCGGGCAGAGGGAATGAAGAGAACCATTCCATTTTGCAGAGGCACCAACCACCCTGGCATTCATACCCTCTGTTTGCAGCTCGCACGTCTCTGTCACTCACGAAATATTTCAGGAAGTGGAAGTCTCCACTTGGCAGGCATAGAATCTCATCTAGAGTCACAACTGCCACGTTCCTAAACCACAAGTCTTCATTTCCACAATTTGCGATCATCTGCATGATGTGCGTGCCAAGGCATTCTAGACAGAACTCAGGGGAGCAGACTGGTGCCCTGCCCCACGGCCTGTTCCGCTAAACCAGATCAGTAATCAAATGCTACGAAAATATGCGCCCTCACCCCTGAACCAAAACTGTGAATGCAAAGTATAGGGAAGCAATGGTTTCCCGGAGCATGGGTAAATCTAGTTTGCATACGGAAGGTGAGATTGCTTCGCTTCCCTGCACAGCAGATGCTGAAATGAAGAGTAGCATCCACGTTGACGCTGAGTTCCACCCAGGTAGGAGCCGGTCAGTGACAGTGACAACCCGGCCCCCGTGGCCTGCTCCCTCGCCAGTCTTCAGACATGGGAAGGGAGAGGGCGGTAGAGATGGAGGCAGGAGATAAAGGGACAAAGGATTTAGAGCAGGGGACCACACACCCTTGCTGCGAGGGACCACAGAGTAAATCTACAGGTTTTCTGGACCCCTGGTCTCTGTCACAACGACTGGACTTTGCCATCGCGGCATGAAAGCAGCTGGAGACGATCTGAAAAGGAAGGGGCACGGCCATGTCAGGATAAAACTGTATTTATGGACAGGCACTGTAACTTGACCTTGAGATCATTTTTACGTGTCACAGAATAGTAATCACATTTCTTAAGCTTTTGAAAATATAAAAACCCTTCTTGGCTCACCAGCCATAAAATGCCAGGCAGCCAACCAGACTTGGCCCAGGGACTGGAGTTTGCAATCTTCTGCGTCAGAGCACTGATTTTCAAACTCAGGCATCATCAAAATCACCAGGAGGAGGAGTTCAAACACAGATCCATGGGCCCCAGGCCAGAGTTCTGTCCCAGAGGATTGGGATGAGGCTAACCGTTTGCACTTCTCACAAGGCCCAGGTGATACCAAAGCTGCCAAGACCGCCCCCCCACCCCGCCAACACACAGACCCCCGGTTTAGAAACAAGCTGAACAAGGAGAAGGGAAAAAAGAAGTGCCCACGTTGGGCAGGATAGGTCAGCAATAGCCACTTTGATAATCACATAGGCAAAGCCTATATAAATCTCATAAACAAATGTGGAGGTGGATAATGAACATAACAATAACAAATTTCATCTCTGCATGGAAAGTTCTACCTTCAGATATCTACAGGACTAACTCCTTCATTTCCTTCAAATCTGCTCAGACCCCTTCTCTGCAAAGGCTCTTACCCCACTCAGCTATTAACACTGCGTGTTTCCCCGGCCCACTCCGCACACCTATCCCCAGACCTGCACCCTTACTTCTCGGCACCATCACCTCTACCACACCTGCATGTTATCTATTGTCTCTCCTCCCCTTACCACCACCCACCATGCTCCCATATCCCCAGAAAAAAGCTTCTTCAGGGCAAGGGAAACAGATGAGTATGGGTTACAGGCTGAATGTTTGTCTCCCCAAAATGCATATGTTGAAACCTCATCCCCAGTGGGACGGTATTAGGAGGTGGGGCCGTTGGGAGGTGATTAGGTTATGAGGTGGGGCCCTCTTGAGGGGGATTAGTACCCTTATAAAAAGGGTCCCCTTTTCATAGGGGCTCTCCAGCCCCTTCTATCTATGTCCTCATGGGGAGAAGTCAGTACCCAGGTCTGTAAGTTGAAAGCAATCTGCAAAGCAGGAGAGGGCCTCATCAGACCCGGACCGTGGCAGCATCCTGATCCCAGACTTCCAGCCTCCAGAACTGTGAAAAATAATTGTCCTTGACAAGCCACCCCTTCTAGGGCACTTTCTCATAGCTGTGCCAACAGATTAAGATAATATATCGATATTCCACATTTTAAGAACCATGACTGGCACTTTCATGAGCACTTAAATATTCTCGAATGAATGGCTGTAGAAGTGATAGCAATGTCTTTGGGTCTAAAATAAAAAGTACATGGGTGGGGGGTGCTTCTTGGGTGACTCAGTAGTTTAGACGTGTGCCTTTGGCTCGGGTTGTGATCACAGAGTCCTGGGGTCGAGTCCCACATTGGGCTCCCTGCTCAGTGGGGAGCCTGCTTCTCCCTCTCCCTCTGCCTCTCCCCCTGCTTGTGCTCCCTTTCTCTCTCTCTCTCTCTCTCTGACAAATGAATAAAATCTTTTTTTTTTTAAGTACATGAAGATAGTGAAGAACTTTGGTACAACTTTTAACTTGCTCGTCATGGGTCATAGAGATCATAAGAAGAACTTGACTATGCATCACTCTGTAAACTTTAATCTTGGAACTTTGAGTTTAGTCTCAAGCATTACAATTGAGGATTAAAGAGAGCCTATGCTACTCTCTCGTCCAACCACTCCCTGGCATGTAAATCAAAGGATCTCGTCATTCTTCTTAACTCCAATCCAACCAGAATTCCTAATTCCAAGGATCCCACTCATGAGCACCACTGTCTCAGTCGGCTAGGGTTACCATAGCAAACTACCATAGACTGGGGGTTTAAACGATGGAGATTTACTTCTCACAGTTCCGGACACTCGAAGTCCAAGATCAGGCACCAGCATGGCTGGATTATGGTGAAAGCTCTCTTCCTGGCTTACAGACAGCCGCCTTCCTGCTGTGTGTTCACACGTGTCCCTGCTTATAAAAGCTCTAATCCTGTCATGAGATCCCCACCTTCACGAACTCACCAAACTCTAATTATCTCCTAAAAGCCCCATCTCCAAATACAGTCGCATTGGGTTCAGGACATCAAGAGATGAATTTGGGGTGGGGGTGGGGGGACACAAACCTCCAGTCCATAACAACCATTTGTGTGTGTGTATCCCTCCTTCTCCCTATAGTACTAACTCAATTAACACTAGCGAGAGTTACAATCCATGGAGCCTACCATTTTTCAATGTCCTCCTGTGTGTTGTCCTCATTTCCCTAGCTCTATAGTTTAAATTCTATAGTCTTTCATTTAAAGCATCCCCTTGAATACATCCTCAACCACTAAAAGCTGCCTCCACTATCCTGTGAGTAAATGTTACTATGATCCTTATTTTCTAGGTAAGAACATGGAGGCACAAGGATAAGGGTCCAGCTGAGATCCTAGTCAAGACTTCAGAAACTCCACTGCTGCTTGTTTTGTTAAAGTTGACTCACCTGGTCTTTTGGTTGGTTTACTGGTGTTTGCCCTAGCGAGGTGGTTTAACCAGGGCTACTTCAAGTGTGGCCTAAAGACCGGTGTCCTCCATGAACTGTTTGTTACCAGTCCGCAATGAGCTTGGTTCAGAAAGGGAGAGTCAGTGTTTGGAAATATGATTTGTTAGAGTAATTCAGTGTCTGTTGACAGTGGCAATAAAATCTGGTGCTTGCATTTTGTGCATCTTTTTCATCTCATTTTTCTAGTAGTTTACTGTAATTTTATATTACAGAAGTAACAGTCCAGGATGCATTTGGAAATTGAAAACAAACAAACAAAAACAAAATATTCTTTTTTTCACGGATCATTTTGAAGCGCTAGTTTGAATAACCAGAAGTATAAGTTTATTTACTCCAGAATGTTCTAGATTCCAATTTTATTAAAAGAGAAAATCTCTCCTATGCAATTATTGGTTATGAGCCAACTATTCAAATTAAACGGCACAGATAACTTTAATTAACATAGAAACTCAATCCAAAGCCTTCTTATACCAAAAAAAGTATTAAATGTCTTTCTCAATGCTTTTTCCCCCCAATTCTTCACATCCCCCTTCGTACCACCTGACTATGTAAATGATTATCATATGGCAATAATTTCAATTTAATGAAAAATAAATTTTGACCTTTTTTGCCCATTCTGCTGAATCCACTGTACTTCTTTCTCATTATTGAAATTTCAAACTACTAATTAGAACAAATCAGTAGTACATGGACTCATAATTTCACTTAGATCAGGGATTCTCAGAATTACCTGGAGGACTTACTGAAACACAGATTACTCCCTCCAGCCCCACTCCCCCCGACTCCCCCAGCCCAGATTCTGATTCAGTAGGTCTGGGATGGGGCCCATGAATTTGCATTTCTCATGAGCTCCCAGGTGGTGCTGAGGCTGAGGGTATGCTAATCATATTTGGGGGAAAGCACCAAAAACGCTAGATCACTTAGTGAATTCAGACAAAATATTAATTTATTCAACTATTTTTGTATGGCAAATACTTTCAAATCTAACAACTTGAAAATGTTTTTAAACAGATTCAGACTAAAATCCAAGGTCTTTGAGAAATGTCAGCTTTTACAAGTGACTTACACAAATGATAAACTTGACACACTCCCGAGCATGTAGCATTTACACATCATAGGTGTTTCATAAATGTTGGCGGAAAAGAAAGGAGATCAGGAATGACAGGAAGTATGGGCCTCACCGAGTCCAGCAAAACAATCATGAATGGAAGAACTGTAACTTGGGATCACGCAAGCTGTAATCTCTTCTGGCATAACCATGTAAATAAAACTAAACTGTGCTTGGCCAGATACTGTATTCCCTTCATTTGACTCCTCCCTCGATTCAAAAATATTGCCAAGGAATCTCCCTGATTGTTTAAAATATCACAAAACCCTCTGGGAAGTAGGAGCATTCCCATTCTCCATCCTCCTCCCCCAGGAGCGTACCTGCACACCTTCCTGTCTTCCCCTCTGTCCAGCCCTACATTCCTAGGACATTGCTTTTTTAGACCCTACTGTTCCATTTAAAACAAAGCTAAACTAGGACCAGGGACATTAACTGTCCCAAAAGTCACATTCCTTTATCTTTGACTTACAAATAACTTATACAAACACATTTAATTCTACAAATGCTCTTGGTGACAATGAGATTGTAAGTCACCTGCAAGGAACATTGGCTAAAAAAATGTAATAGCTAACTGCCATTCTTTGATCTTTCCATTTTTGGTTTCCTCTTCATTCTCATTGGTAGTGGATGTGTTTTATAAACAATAAAAGGTTTCATTCACTCAGCCTTTCATCTATCAGCTTCCATACCAATTAATGGAAACTCTTAAAAAGACAAAAACAGCTCAAAGTTCTAATGTACAATTGAACTCAAAACACCCACTTATTTTAAAGGGACTTTTGGCTTGTTGGTTGCTTTATATATGGGGGTGACCCTGGATTGGAATGCCTGGAATATTGGGAAAAAGTAATTGCACTTCCAGTATCTCACATTGTTTGAACCAGATAGATCTGTTTCCTTAGTCCAGGGAAAGATTTCATTAAAAACAGCTTGCACTGGGGCGCCTGGGTGGCTCAGTCAGTTAAGCATCCAACTATTGATTTTGGCTCAGGTCATGATCTCAGGGTTGTGTGATCAAGTCGTGCGCTGGGCTCCACACTGGGCATGGAGCCAGCTTAAGATTCTCTCTCTCCCTCTGCCCCTCCCCCTCTCTTAAAAAAATAAAAAAGAACAGCTTGCATTGTATAAACTTAAATGAATAGCACTTCCTTCAGCATGCATTTGCATTAGCACCGAAGCATGAAATAGCATTTGCAGGGTGCCTTTTGCACAGATGACACTCACGAGCTTTTAATCAAACACACCACAGGACAGGGCACCCATGAGTTCAAACACAGATCCTTGGGCCCTGCTCTGGAGTTTGTGATCCCAGAGGACTAGGGTGAGCCTGACCATATGTATTTGTCACTTGGAAACCTTGAATTTTAGATAATTTCTACATGTCACAAAGTAGTACTCACATTTTCTAACCATTTAAAAATATAAAAACCACTCTTTACTCACCAGCCATACAATATTAGACAACACACCAAATCTGGCCCATGCAAGGACCACAGTTTTCAGACTTTAGACCTAAAGCATTGATTTCCAAACTTGAATATCATCAAAATCACCTGGAGGAGCTGAAAATACCTCATCTAATATGAGAGTTGGCACAAACTCTATAGGTACAAGCTACACAAGCAACCAAATCTCCCAGGTGAGCTGATTTTAAAGTTCTCCTGGGAACTGGTTTCCCTCAGAGGTAACATGACACCTTCCCTGAGGAACTCTCCCAATTCTGTTTCACACCAGTGTGCACTGCCTTCAAATGCCAACACCAACTTCCAGGGTTGCTAGTGACCTTTCAGCATCTGACCCTTCACATCAGCTGAATGGCAACAGCTGTTTGGGAGAAATTCTTTCACCTTTTGACCTACAACCTTCTTTAAGAACATGAGTAGAACAAACATGACTTGAGGAAGGTGGTTATGTCTTGCTTTGGGGAGGACTGGGGGAGTTGTCTCGCAATCCGCCATTTTTGAAACCATCCTGATTTCTGCTTCGTGTCACTTGGGTGACACTATTTACCACTCTAGGATTTTTCAGTGAGGCTCTGGCAGGTTGATTTCAGAAGTCACATGGATGACAAAACACTGGATACCAACCTCCTCCTTACAGGTGTGATCTGGTCTCTAATTCAATTTCTAAGAGCAGGCATCATCTCTGTCAACGTCCCAATGGATGTGGTGGATTCTCTTGGATTAGTCCATCAGTTGATTGTTTGGGTACATTCAATCCATCAAGCTGGTATCTTTATTGTCTTTACAACTTGGTAAGATGCAAAATACTTCTTAGTCAAATATTTCATCTTAGCCTATCTTAGATTTTATCATTAATCTAAGACCTCTATCACAATCCTTCAGTGACATCTTGCACGTCTGTGCAACTAAATAAACATTTACTTTATGCTAATACAGGGTCAACTTAATAGACCACCGCCTATCAGCCATCTGTGCCATATTGCCATCCTTCTTCCTGACACCTATGAGCTTCCAGCAATAAATCCAAGAGGTTATTTTTTCCATTTTGTATTGCCTATAAATTTTGTGAAAAGGAAAAGTGAGGCCTGGAGAATTTAACTAATTTGCACAATGGAACAATCGTTGCAAGAATTATAACTCAGTTCTGCTTATTTGATCAAAGTAAAGAACCAGATCAAATATTCAGCCAGAGTCCAGGCAGGTGGGGGACAGGAGGGAGTGGGAAGAAATTCTAGTCCTGGCAAGTGAGGGAAAAATTTTTATACATATTTAAAGTTTTATATATATATATATATATATATGTAATTATATGTAACATATGACATAATATATATACAATTGTAAATAGTATGAAACAAAATATAAGAAAAAATTAAAGTATGGTGAAAAATAATCATGCATATTTCAAGGAATACAGGAAAAGGAAAGGAAATTACATTCTATGTGATAAGGAGGCAGAAATGTCCCCTAAGAGGAGAAAGAATTAAGAGTAAGAAATTAGTCATGTATTGGCCACACTTATACAATGACCTTTAGATTTTTAAAAATTCAACCCCATTTTTGTTTTCTCTGCAAGACAGTATGTGTCCCAGAGTATGTACTCGATAAATGTTTGTTGAATTGAATTTAAATTACTTTCATTTGGCAAGATTATTTCTTTTTCATAGTGCTCTGAAGGAGAAATCATTAAATGGATTTTTATCCTTTTATAAATGTCTCTGTAGTGCTGCCCCTAGTTGAGGATTTGCCTCTGAAAGAGTGTTGTGTTTTGTTTCTTGTCTGTGGTAGCTCCCTTCTCTGCTCTTGTACTAAGAGTCCAAATAAGAGACACCTGCCAAGGGGCACCTGGGTGGCTCAGTCACTTAAGTGTCCCACTCGTGGTTTCAACTCAGGTCACATTCTCAGGGTTGTGAGATCAAGCCCTGCCTCAGGCTCCACTCTCAGTAGAGAGCCAGCTTGAGATTCTCTCTTTCCCTCTCCCTCTGCCACTTCCCCCACAAAGAGAGAGAGAGGGAGAGACCTGCCAAGTCCTACTGTTGAATCTCAAAGAAGTCAGCATTTTAAGTGTCTTGAAGCCAACTAGTTTCCTCAAGGAGTCAGCTGAACCCCGATTTTTGTTTGTGTGATATTGTATCATTGTTTGAAATCAACTGCCCCAGGCAGAGAGAACAAAATTTTTGCTTGGGCTTCAATTCTGCATTTGCATTTATCTAGAGCTTGCAAATACCTCTCATATTACTAAAACAAGAGAAATTTGGGGAGAACTTTAGGGTGCCAATTGGAAATCATTGCAATCAGATCGTTCACGGCCAGGTAGGCTTAAAGATTCATTTACGATCCTATCAAACTTGAGAATTTTTTTAAACGCAGTGTTATATTCCCGAGTTTACATTAGTAAGTCAAACTGCATAAACTCACCACTTTTCCGAATAAAGGTTGTTGTCTCAAAAGCTTTAGAATATATCGTAGAACTCATTCACGCCTACATTTCACAAAATTATACTAAGCAACAAAACTTCACATTTGGAAGAGATTTTCCTCAGACTTCTCATTCTTTAGACCTGTCACATGATCAGGTTGTGGGGAGGGAAGCTAACCAGATACCTTTCCCAAATAGGGATATTTTCCATTTAGTTAAATGCATAGTACTCTTTTCCTTTGCTACACGTACGTGCATTATAATTAAAGCTTAGGATGGGTCAGAAAGTCCATCTGGTCCCACCTTCTAAATTTTTTAAAGAGAAAATTGAAGCCTAGACAGATTGAAATCCTCTCTTGAGAGGAGGAAAAGAGCCAGAATCAGAAGCCAAATCTAATGACTCCCAGATGATTCTTTCCACCACTAGAATATCATATGATTTTTCCACATCGTCACTTAACATCATGTTTACCTATGTCTCATCTTGCCAATTAGACTGTCTTTAGTTTAGTCCCAATACTATTTAATGAGCATCATCTCAGCTAGAGGCATCGTCCTAGATGTGGAAGTAAAAGACAAATGACACCCACCCTTCCCCCACAAATGTTACTCTCTTATGGTTCCCATGATGATTAATGGTGAAGAAAATCAGGCCTTGATACTGTGCTTGTTCATTCACCAAATACATATTGGACTCCTGCCCCTATCAGGCACTGTTTTAGGTACAATGGTGACGAAAAATAAAACTCTCGTTTTCAGAGAGATTATATTTAATTGGGAGATGAAGCAGAAAAATTAACAAATAAATATGTCAGCTGGTGAAAACTGCCGTAAAAATAAAGGGTGAGTCAGGGCACTGTTACCAATGGGCTGGAAGGGACTTTCTAATAAAGGGTGACCTTTGAACCAAGACCTGAAGTAAGTGAGACGAACCCAGCTGCTTGTTCCTTTCCACTGGGCCAGTCAGAAGTGCTTCAAGTTGGAAATGAAAAAGGGTGAATATAGGGTTATAGAAAATTAGATCCCTTTGGTTTGGTCCTAAATTAGTATTACTGAGATGAAATTCACGTCACATAGAATGAGCTATGACACATGTGTCCTTGAGCGGTATTTAGTACCTCCACAATGTGGTGCTGCCAACTCCTCCATCGCTAACTTGTTGTCATCTCTCCAGAAGGAACCCCCATATCTGGTAACGGTCACTCTCCATTTCAGCAGCTCCTGGTAACCACTAATCTGCTCTTTGTTTCCATAAATGTATCTATTCTGGGTATTTCATATAAATGGAATCATACAGAATGTAAAACCTTTTATTTTGGGCTTCTTTCCTTTAGCATAATGTTTTCAAAGTTCCTCCACATTATAGCAGCATTCATCCTAGCTGTGTTCCTTTTGGCCTGAAAAACATCCCATTTTTGTATAAAGCCACGGTTGATGGGTTCATTCATAGATCACCATCGAGCTCTTCCCACCGTTGACAATCATGACTAATGCCTCTATGAAAATTTGTGTACAAGTCTTTGAGGATATGTCTGCAAATTTATTCTTTTTCATCCCCCTTCTTAATCTATTCCTAAATCTGTTAAAAATCCATATTCAAAACTTTGAAAATGTTTAAAATGACTTCACAGTGATGAAAGACCAAATGTAGGTTAACCCCCTAAATGAGTGCCTGGCACATAAGAAGTCCTCAATAGATAGCAGATTATCAATAGTAATAATTAAAAGGACACAATGCTAAACATCACACAGCTGAATGCAGACTTCATAGAGAATTGTTTCAGTCCGGGCAGGGTTGAATAGGGGACCAAATCTGGGCAGGGGTGAGTGGGGGAGGAGACCCATGTGGAGAATCAAGATTTCAAGCCTGCCCCCTACAACTCTTCATTCACCTCAGACACTTCCCAGTGACTAGAGAAATTGGATGGAGTTTTCTCAGATTTGCCAGTGGACCTGCTCTGGGTTTTGCCTGAAGTTACACAAGCGTCAGGGTGAAAAGCAAATGAAAAGAGATGGCTGTGTTTCTGCTTGTGTGACTTGGTATTTGCTAAATCTCTAATTTATTTATTTAACACGCAACTGCTGACATCATTGCCTAAAGCAATATCAAGCAGGTCTGATCCCAACTTGTTTGCCACCCAAAGTCAACACCATTTACATGAATTGTGACAATAAAAACTTCATTTTTATCCAGAGCCAAATATCTGCTCAAGCAATCACTTAATGATCCTTTGAAGTGTTAGGATTTTGGATTTGCACTGAGATAGAATTTAGGAAACCAGAGATATTCCTAGTCTTTGTGGGATTGTTAGGTGACTTCAAAGAGTATTAAGGTTATTTTATCTGACCCTATGGACCTCTCTAAAGGTTGCAAGACCTGTCTTTCTGCTTACTGAATCCAGTCAATTCGGTCAAAATGGTTATGAGTTATACAAGTCACTGCTTTACTGAGACCATATTTTGATTTCTAACATCAATTATGCCTTCTTTTTTAAAATTTCAACTTCAGATTCCTCATCCATTACGATATTAATCATGTTGATGAGAGAACTTTAACAACTAGACTACCTGCCATTTGCTGTTCCTGGCCAAAGCTAATTTGATGCCCTCATTGGAAGTGACAGCTTTAAGAAAGACGTGTCTTCTGTAAGCAAACCAAACAGTTCTCTTTATGAGAAACAAGATCCTGTTCCTATATTTGCACTTCAGGCTCCTTCATTTACAGAATCAAATTCTATTTTTAGCCACTATGTAGTTGTCCACCTTCTCAATATATCAGATTATAGTCAGGAGCCTTTCCAAAAATTCTCCATAAATGTTGAAAAAGAAATACAACAAGAGGCCTTCACTCTTTCTCAGAGCCCAGTGATCCAACTGAGTTATCACCACAGTGTAGGTCAAACTCCAAACAAAATAAATACCATTATAAGCAAAATTTTTCTACAGTAAAAGTGTTTCCCAACCTTGAAAATGTGTTGCTATTGACTCAGTAAACTACACAACGCAGACAAACACAAGGTCTCTGATACACTGAGTCTGGGATGTAGCAATTTCCAGCTTCTAACCAGAAAGTCTTCAAGAGCCAGGATTTGTATCTCTGGTGCCCGGCATTTGGTGTTGTGATGCTGAATAAATACGTAAATGAATAGGGGCTCAATTCCTGCTCGTTGCTGAGCAGAGGTTCGATAAATTTCCCTTCCTAGACCTTGAAAACTCAAGGAACAAGTAGTTACCAGGATTGCCAAAACTATCAGAAGTATTTTAGTCCTTTACTTGCAAGTATTGAAAAGGTTATTCTGGAGGGGGGCGGAAAGGCCAATAATTTTAAAAGGAAGAGTCATTTTCATTTATGCTGCTGCAGCAGTGTTGTGATCAAAAAGTTTGGAACTTCATCAAGAAGGGAATGATTGAATCAATTACACCAGATATTCGCTAAAAGCATGAGACAGTCAGTCCTACGGGCCCTGATAAGGTCTGATTTCCAAGACCTACTGTGAAGTGGCAAGTCAGTGTGATGCATGTCAGTCTGCACAGTATCGACCCATGTCCCCAGGGAGGAAACCAAGGGAGGAAAGTTTGTGTTGTTTCAGATGTCCTCAAGGTCGAGGACATCTCAACCAAGGGAGGAAAGTTTGTGTTGTCTCAGATGTCCCCAGAAGTGAAGACATCTCAACCAAGGGAGGAAAGTTTGTATTGTCTCGGCTACGCCTGGCTGGATTCCAGAGTCACTCTTCAGCCCCACCCTCCAACCTAGCAAGGGAATAGGGCTACGAGCGTCCCTCAGTAGTCCTCTGGGAGCAGCTGTCTGTAAGAGTCTGGACTTTGTCTCCATGATGAGAAGACTTCTACATAGAACTTCTACAGGGGAGCATCCCAGAAAGAGTATGTTCTTCCAGGGAGCAGTTGACTCCAACTAGATCCATAGAGTAATAACACACAAAAAGAGGGCTTCTCAGCAAGAAGACGTAGCTGCAGACAAACAGCTCTGGTTTTTAAGACCAAGCAGAGAAAAGTAAATGTACAACAGCTTTCAGCAGCAAGCCAGGGGCAGCAGGAGAAGTGGGGGCCACAGAAGTGGGGGTCTCAGAGGCTGGATCTTGGTATTTAAAAAGTGGTCGTGCCCACGGGGACAACAAGGCAGTGGATCAAGCGACCAATGGGCTGCTCAGCTAAGATCTCAACAAATTTGCCACAGAGCAATGGTGGGTTCTTTGAAATACCCAGAGGTGCAAGGCTGGTGTAGATGTGAGGATTTGAGGCTGAGAGGGGTCCAAGGAGATATCATGAAACTTTGTTGGCAGTGAGCAAGGGCTTCCCTGGGGATGACACTGGGGAGGTACTGTGCAGTGGGACTCTTCGATGACCGTGGTCGTGGAGGTGATGAGAGTCTTCACATGGGGGTTGACATCTAAAGAGTGAAGTGTTTGGATTTCCTCCTCTCCCCTCAATCTGTGTAGTTAAAGTAGATTTGGCAGAATGCTTATGCCGCAAAGACAAATTGAAGCTGATAAAAGATCCCAAAACAATATCAGCCTGAGAATTGCATTATCAAAGGCTAAATTTGGGGATCTTGAAGATTATATCAGAGGGGTTAAAGTACGTTATTAGTAGCAAGGTGACTATGTGACTATTCCAGTGTTTATCGAAGGCAAGAACTTGGCAAGGGGGTTCATGTAAGAGACTGATAAATTTACCAACAGAAACTGTTGATAGAGGGGTGCCTGGGTGGCTCAGCAGGTTAAGCATCTGACGTCGGCTCAAGTCATGATCTCAGGGTCCTGGGATCGAGTGCTGGTGTTGGGCTCCCCACTCAGTGGAGAAACTGCTTCTCCCTCTGCCCTTTTCTCCCTCTATGGTCTCTCTCTTCTCAAATAAATAACTAAAATCTTAAAAAAAAAACAAAAACAAAGAAACTGTTGATAGAACAAATAAAAATATCGGTAAGTTTCTCATGACTGATACAATCCATTCTGACTTTCCTATTTTCATGATTTGATAAAAGTATGTATGTTATACTATAGACATAATCATAATTACATTTTATTTAATCCGAATTCTATTCCTACCATCCTAAATTTGCCCCAGGCCACATCTTAATAGTTTAGAGAGGTTTACGACCACTGAAGAATATTAACTAGAGCTTCCTTTTGATCTATTATGAATTCAGGGTTTTAGAAATAAATTATATATAAGTTTCCTTTCCCTTAATATGCGATTTATAACAAAAGAGTATATATAAGCCATTTGGGAAATATATTGCTGTCCAGGCTTATATTATTTTGATATACTATTGTTATTACATTATAGTACATACTATATTATCATGCAACATTACTATTGTACTCTAACTTGAAGTGGTGTCTTAATACACATTTTTGTCCTTAACACATATCTTATTAGATGCAGGTCAGGCACAGGGGAGACTCAGAGATGGAGTGAATTTCCGAAATAGATAAGGCTGACATCACAGATTCAAATCTATGGACAAGATCTGTCTCACAAACTTAAAATTGTCCCACACATTTTTACACATTACATTAATTGAAATATAAAAATTCAGAAATCTGCCATAAAAATCCAAAATAAGGGCTTCTTTTGAGAAAAATTCTGGAAACTCTGAGCCTGCATTCACTTATACCAACCGTCTATGGGAGCTGAGGAGCCGCCAAACATAGAACAATTTTCCACAGTCCCCACTCGGCCCTACATGGCTGCATGGGCCCCTGAGTTTGCAGCCTCTGGGTTCACCACTCCTGAGTTTGTAATCTCTGAGCTAGAGGTCAAAGCGGTGCTAGGGATCAAGGAAAGGTGAAGGACAGAGCAGCAGCTATGATAGGAGGGGAGTGTAGATGAGAGTCAAAGGTTCTGTATACCATACACATACACTGGGTAAGCCCATGATTTCACAATTAATATGACACCAGCCTGTTCTGCTCAATGTCAAAGCTTTGCCCTGACATCTGTAGACAGAAGAAGAAACAAAAAAGGAGAGGTAGGCACTCCTCATAACAGCGTAACCAAGGAGAACAACAAGTATCCGGTGTGTAAAATGAAAGGAAACTGGTCCATGAAGGGCATGGAGCCTAATTTAAGCTTTTCTTTTTGCTTTGGTCGTCTTGATGCACACTGGCTATTTTACTGGGCACTGTGATGTAGGATGCTTTCAAGGGTTCTTGAGAAACATTGGCAAAGATTCCTTACATGCACTTTTAGTTCTTCTGCCTTTATCACTTCACTATAATTCTTTCATTTTTTTATCGGGGGGATAATTGACATGCAGCATTATATTAGTTCCAGGTGTACAACATAATGATCCAATATTTTTTTTTTAAGATTTTATTTATTTATTTGACACAGAAAGAGAGATTACAAGTAGGCAGAGAGGCAGGCAGAGAGTCAGGGAGAGGAGGAAGCAGGCTCCCCGCAGAGCAGAGAGCCCGATGCGGGCCTCGATCCCAGGATGCTGAGATCATGACCTGAGCCGAAAGCAGAGGCCCCAACCCACTGAGCCACCCAGGCGCCCTCCAATATTTGTATATATTGTGAAATGATGGCCACAGTAAGTCTAGTTAATATCTGTCACCATAGTTGTGGAATTTTTTTTTCTTGTGATAACTAAGCTTATATTTTAAATGGGAAAAGAAAAGGAGTTCCCAAGACCATGGCAGATTTGCCCCATGCTCAATGGACTCTGGCTACGAAACTTCTTGTCCACTTTTATGGCTTCTCTGTCCCCTCTCTCTATGCACAACCATTACAGTATATTTCTGTTCACCATCTTTCTCATTCATCTCCTTATGGACAGACTATTGTCTAAGCGAGGAACTGAGAACTTCTGGAAGGCAATGCCTAGTGGGCTTCATAACAGGAATTCTCCTTGATGTCTGCTCATGGTTTTCTTTGGCTTCTTTCTGGGTCCACATTTCATGAGTTTCTATAAACCTGTCCCCCCTGCTCAAGAGAAGAGGGCTATGGTAGTACTAACGCATCCACAAATTGTACCATTTGGTTTGCACAAAACATACTTTCAATATTGTATTGGCTGGAAGAAAAGAAGGTATTTCCTTAAAACAAAAAGTGAATTTTTACTGCTGGAAATGTGCATAAACATGGCCACCAAAGTGCTTCAGTTCTTAACTGTTTGTGATTTTAACTCCAGATACCTACTTATCAAGGATGTTTCCCCCAGTTTATAGGTGATCCAAGATAAATATATTTTTCTCAATAGCTAGAAAATCTATCACAAAAACAACTTCAGAAGGTCCAGTCTTATTTCCATTCTTGGTTCTCCTCTGGTTTCATGGAAAAAATGTAAACTGGTTCTTCCAGAAATTACCATTCATAAAGGAATGATTCTTATACTTTATGGTCTCAGGAGAGCAGAAAGCGATGGTAGCAGTGTTACTCCCTCTGCTGCACTGATGTCAACCAACCCTTTCACGTGCTCACTGACGTTTCACGATTATCGCCCATCCCTTCGGCGTGTTCCTTTACCACTGACTTACATGCACCCTACACCTGTAAACATATGTACGGATTCATGCTGCCCCACTTTGTCACCTGTTTGCCCACATATAAAATTAATCTAAAGTTCAAGTCTGAATCGCAATGTTTCTGTCCAATTTTTCTTTTCTTTTTCTATCTCTAATAAACGTAACATATCAGCCTCACCTCTATCTGAACTCATTATCTATAAATAAGGGCCCCTCCCAAACCACATTAGTACTTCTCTAGGAATGTTGCCCTTTTAGAGGTCTGATTAACTAGACAAACAGGGCATGGAACTCCAGCCACCTTTCCAACATGAAAAATAGCCTTTTGTTTTAAATTACGATTTTTTCTCGTGAAAGCTGAATATGACTTATGATGACCAAGGCACAGTTCCTCAAGGCAATAATTAAGTAACATTTTTTCTTATTCTGAAAGTCAGACTTTTTGAAAAATCTAGCCATCTTGAGTGCAGAGATGAATGCAGAAATAAGTTCGGCATTACTGTGGGAAAATCCAGATTAAGTCGGAATGTATTCCTGACTTTGTATTCATTGAGTCAGCTGCTTGCGGAGAACGCACCAAGCATGTGTATGCCCAGTACTCATGGCTTCGCCCTTGCAGTAACTCAGATGGGAGAAAAAATTACTTTCAAATAAAATGGCAATTCAATCAAGAACGAGTGAGGCTTTAAGGCAGATTTAAACTAAGACACTAGCCATAAAGCCACAGAAAGTCAGCAATATAAAAACATGTGGATGCTGTCAAACATCCATTTGAGATTGAGATTTCTCTATAGTAAAAAAGAGAGAGAGAGAGAGAGAGAGCAAAAATGTAAGCAGCACTTACCAGGGACCTGACACTATTAACCCCACTCATCCCCACAAGAACTTCCTGGGGTAGATGCTATTATCGTTCCCATTTTACAGATGAGGTCAAGGGTAAGTAACTCAGCCAGGATATCAGCATTTAGAATCAGAACTGCACTTGTAACCCACTAAGTGAAACCCCTGAGTCTGTTATTTACCCCTATACCATCTACTTTCATGAGCAAGAGAAATAAATCTTTTCTTTCCACTTGGTGATATGGCTTTTAGTAAGGACTTTGAAGTGTTAAACTAGTGTATGCATGTTGTTCTTTTCTTAAAAACACTTCTGGTCTTATGTCCATGACTTTATATTTTACATTCAGGCAAGCATCCCTCCTCTGCTATATAGCCCTTGAGCTGAGTAGTTAGGACAGGTCTTACCATCAGGCAAAGACAACAGTCCTCCTCTTAGTAGGATTTAGGGATGTCCACTTCCCCAAAATGTCTCTCCCATCCACTGATGACACTGAGTACAATTGGATCCCCAGAAAATGTGTGGAAATAGGCACATATTGAGTTTAATGTAAATGTGTCTTCGACTTGATTTCTTCCATCTCAATTATTCTGCAGCCAAGGGCGCGGTGGGGGGGATGATGGGATGCTGTTGCAGCAGGGGCAGGTCATAGGTGCTGCTTCAGTCACCACCTCCTCACCCACTGGTAAGGGAGGAATTCCCTCCCAAGACTTCTGCAGGCGGCAAACACGTGAATCACAATGCGGACCAGATGACAGCAACAGCGGTTTCTTATCACACATGTGCACACCCTGGGGAAGGAGGACACCGCTCCTGCAGGGTACGCAGGGGTGACCCTTGAGAGCACAGTGAACAAGCAGAGGCCGTGGGAGCCTGGCTTTGTAGTAACAAGGGGGTGAGGTGGCTCTCCCCTCCCAAGAAGCTGTGATGAGCTTGTTTGAATTAAGTCCTTGGCCTGGCAGGGAACAGAAGCCTGCCACCCAGAGATAAGCAGGACCCGTGTAGGGCTCCATGATAAGGACTGGCTAGGGCACCCTGCGCAGGGGAGCAGAGAGTTGGGGGAAACATGCTGTTTGGCCCCTCAAGACACTCCCAGTTACCCCTAGATGTGGGGGCCACACATAATCCTGGGCCTTAATTTTAAGCCTTACAGCGCAGATGGACAAGTACGGAGGGAAATGGAAGAGAGAGGAGGTCAAGTGAAGAACTTGGGGCCTTGAAACTGCAAGCCTAGATGATTTGAAGAGCGAGCTGGAGGCGGCGCCTAGCAAACTCTAGGGAAGCTATCTCAAGGGCAGAGTCTGTACGGAGACATAGTGAATGGTGTGTTTCTTCTTAATCAGTATTTCTGGGTCGAGGAACAGTAAGTTAATGACAAAGCCAGTTAAAGGAGTTCTTTGAAATTATTTAAAAGAGGACGGTGTGCAATTGGATTCGTTTTTCACTTTTCAACTGATGGCATTGGCCGCTTCGGTGTGACAGAAATGATGTGCAAAATAGCACAATCCTCGACGGCGTCCATGGAGCACAGACACAGTTCGTGGTTGACAACTGGATCACTGATTTCCATGCAGCATGATGTCTGCCCTGGGGATCCAGAAGATGGTGTTCGGTGCTTCCGGGACCCAACAGGAAGTAAAAGGGAATTTCATAGTTGTTGCCTCTTCCCTGTTCTTCAATCTAGATTAAAGGCAGGCTAGAGTCTCAGCTTAGTCGCTAAGTCTTTGTCCCATTCTAACTAACACTTACTCATCTTTCTTGAACCAAAGCTCCTCTCATCCCAAGCCAGCAGCAGCCCACACTATCTGTCTAGAATTCAAGTGCCTACCGTCTTCCGGTATCTCCTATTTATGGCAAGTTAGAATGGTTTTCCATTTTGAGAGTGAAATAAAGTTTCTTTTTTAAATAAATATATCTCAGTAGAAAAAATAAATCAGTAAACAAATTTAAAGAACATATTAAGTCAACAAGTCCAGGTGTTATATGAATGTGGCAAAATTAGGAAGTTTGTATGTGAGCAACTGAAAGAAAATTTTGAATTAGAGACATTTTTAATATATGTACACGTGTGTATGCATATGTATATATCTATTATATACATATATATACTGATCAGTCTCAAATCTTCTTAAGTCTAACAAAGAGTAGCTTTTTAAGAACTAAAAACTACCTATAATTTCTATTTTGTATTTTTTGTAGGATTAGCTGTCAATTCACAATGATAGTACCAAGATTAAATCTCTATTTCCCAAAAGAATGCTTTTCGCTAACTAAGAATTAACATAGTAAGTGATCAAACATATATACTCTATGGTCATATCTAAAAATGTAATAGTGTGTGAAGACAGTAAGTTTTATTCCTCATGGTAACCAGAAATATGTGGCTCATGAGTCTGAGGTCCAGAGATTAGGCAAAGATGTCTTCTCCAAAACTTTCTAGAACACCTTTGTTTCAAGATTTCAGTACATGAAAAAAAAAATCAGTATATGGTTATTCTTTTGGGTGAACCATCATTGAACAATTAGAAACATCAGGACTATCTACCTCCCTGGTGTCCACATCTCATCTCAGGACTTTGTCACATAGAGTCAGATGTACCGTAGGGGAAAGATTAGTCTGGAGGAAATGGGTCTAGCAATAGGCCTCCCCCTTAATTTGGGAAATGCCTGGATTCTTGCTAAAGACAGAGTCACGTCTGGCAACGAAATCCAGTATGCAGAGAATTTGGTAAATTTCACCCAGTCTAGATAAGTCATCAGTGTTAGGATGTAAAAGATGGAAAAATGATAACAGGATCATCTGTATAGGTACGAGGGGCAGGGGAATCTAGATAACCAACAAAATGCAGAAATTCAGTACATTTCTCTTTCTAGTGTGTCCAATAATGAAAATTTATAAAATCACATTTCTTAGGCAGAAAGCTCTCCATCATAGATGCTAAGAGTTATCTTTAAATATACTTGTTAACTGGTGAAGGTAAATATGCTAAAAAACCTTCTTGTTTCCACCTCTACCATTTCAAAAAGGTGAAAATTCCCTTATACTCAGCACACCTATTATCAGAAATACAAGTAGTATGAGGAATGACACACCCAGCAGGAGTACACATGTTCCCACATGTTCAGGAAAAGCCCTGGAAGGTCTGGGGAGAAGTTAAAAGCTTAAGCATTTACGGTAAATGCATACATAGATGGCTGGGTGTTTTGCTACATAAATCACCAGGATCTTTGATTTTTTACTTTGTTTACTGAGCGCTCAGGTGGGTTATCAGCTTCTTCCTCATATGATTTATTAGTTCCCCGTTGGCATGCTCATTTCTGGGCCCTGTCAGTTTTCAGGCATCTGTCCCATATATAGCTCTGACTCTGAGGATGCAAGTCCTCAGAGATCACACATGACTCTCTTCTAACTCTTGGGTAAACCCAAACGGTCTCAAGGAACAGTGCAGAGGCATAGTCTAAGATATAAAAACAGAGCTAAAATTCAAAATACTCTTAGGCTCAACTCAACCATCAGCCATATTTTGGCCTCTTCTTGCTTTGGAAAGTTGTGGTGGCTTGTAGCTGGTATGAAATCTCTCATAAGTATGAATTTGCTCTTGCTTCAGAGAATAGGGAAATAGAAAAAATTAAAAGAATTTGATTTGCGCATCAGGATAACCTCATATGAGTGAATCTGAACTATGGAATATAGAGGGTTGGACAGCCAACAAGATGGTAGCCTTCAGAAAAAGTAACTGAGATTTCATCCAAGTTGTAGACCACTGATGGATCCAGTTATTTGCTTGAAGACTGAGATTATAAGGTAATATCAATCAAGCTAGGTAGCATGACTAGCCAGAATTTCTCCTTAAAACCAGATGTCAGTTTACATGAAGAAGAACTACCAACTACCGACGTGAAGAAACTACCAACGTGAGTGTTTTGTTAATTAGAATAATCTGTGTACTTTACAATTTTATACAGATTGTTTCCACTGTATCAAAAGTTTGATCGTTGAACAAGCTTGATTATAATAACAGTATTTTTTTTTAAATGCAACATAGGTGAAACATCTGTATGATTTGTGTAAATGAAGAATAGTAAGGACTTTTTTCTAATTACTGAAATATAATGAAGATATAGGTACATGTGAAGGTTTAGCATGTTAGTGGATGCTATAATTGATGGAAATCATGAACACATTTTTTCTCATTAGGAAAAACAATACCATGATTCATAAAAAGAAAATCTATAAGAGAATCATGTGTATATCCACTGGAAGTTTACCAAATCACCATGCATAACATATAGAGAAAAGATAACATTTATGTTACTTTATTATAGGGACTTTGCCAGAATAAAATTACTCTAGTTATTTAAGAACTTAATGGATTGATTATACACTTGGTATGAAAACTCCTAGTTCCTTGTTTTAAAAAAGATAAAGCTATTTAATAATTATTAGTTGGTCATAAGAGAGACTTAGAGAGAATTAGGAGAGAAAATACCAGCTCTTCTAATCAGGCTCGAGCAGTCCATTGAACCTCCTATAGGACCTTCAGAAAAAGGTTGAAACTCAGACTCTGAAACAGTTGTCAAATTTCTAAGAACTCATGAAGAACCCAACAGTAAATGTCACATTGTCCAAAGAATATTAAGCAAAATAAAAGCCTTGCTTATTACTTTTGTTTTATCCAAATTTCAATTGAATAACAGTATTATCAGCAAGATGTCTATCAGGACCTCTATTCAATGACTGCCCGAGCCCCCAAGAAGACTTATGGAGATCCACGGGAATCTATGCAGACAGATGGAGCTTAGTGATGCCATTTCATTCAACATCTCCATGAAATAATAATGCCTGACTTCAATCCGTAAGTCGCAGATGTTTTTCATTTATAATATTCGAATTAGGACCAGCACTCACATTCCTTCTTTTCCAAAAACGATTTACATTTTAAATTCGTTAGTAAGATAACGGATTATATTGCTACCGAATACAGGATTGGCTGTATTAATTGAGAGAGTCAAAAATGGCCAGGTATGACACCGTTTCAGTGGCTCTAGGATGATCTTCACTAATAAAACTGCCCTGCCCACCCAAATTCACCCCCCTCTTCCCCAAGTAACTATTTCTCCTCTGCCTGACCATTTATCTGAAACTGAACAATTGGGAATCATTTTTACTTAATTTTTTAAATCTCATTTTACAAGGCAAATAAGTCTGGGAGAGGACATAGAGGTCATATTATAAAAATCACTTACAACTCACCAAATATTTTTAAAATACTAAGTGTGAGGCAACATTCAAAGTACTAGAGATAAGGAAATGAGAAGGAATGTTCCCGCCCTCAAGTCACTCAGCCTCGTGGGGGAGGAATCACATGCCTGTGAGTCAAAGTAATGTAAATTGATATTGGCTGGTGGGGAGCTGTCTACCAGTGACAAAGGGACCTCATGAGTTGTTCTGTCCGGGCTTCTTGAGTCAGAATGAGGAGAAACCTACAGACACTGGGTGGTAGGGGATGGTGAAGGCAAGAAACCCACAGAGTGGGGGATTGTGAAGGAAAAGAAGTCCAGGCAGATTCAAGGACAGAACAGTGCTAACAGGTGCATTTGAAGAAGTCCAGTGAGCCTGGAGTTTAGGGGATATTTGAAGAAACAGGAAGAGACAACACTGTGTATTTTCTCTGGTCCCTTACTAGCTTCCAGGTCCTGTGCTTCCAAGAAGTCACCACCCAGAGCAATTCAGGAGCAGAATTAATCACCTCCCTACTCATTGCTTGGAAAGACCTCATGCCAGGTCTTATGATACAGAACCAATGGCCATTAGGGCCAAAACTCACTATCCTCAAAGGGAATGATAGAACCTAATCTCCATCTCTCATCTTTAGTCATCAGCCAACACCCAACTCTCAGCTATCATGAGCTCCCTCTTGCTGCGACTCCCTCACGTCCATAATGCATCCTGCTTCCTTGCCCCAGACTTAGCTTGTTTTCCTCCCCACCTCCAGACTTCTGCCACTACGTGCCCTGGAACCACAGCGTCATAGCCAACAAACTCCTGTTTACCCTCAGTGCTCTACTTGGAGCACCCCTTCCACGTCCCTGCCTTAACTGAAGCCACTCGGCACATGACATTTGATATACACAGAATGAATAAAGACCATGCCAGACTTAACCCATAGAATATTATTTTGCTTTAAAAGAGAAATCGATCACAAAAATCAGGGTGAGGGGAAGGATGGAATTGCCCCAATCTTCACTGTCACTCGTTCCAGAAGGAAATGTGCATCATAGTAGAACATCCATTTAATGAGCATTTACCAGGCACTGTGCTAAACATAACCTTCATTTCTCACCACCAGCCCCTGAGACAGGAATATTCTCTATTTCTCAGATGAGCATGCTGAGGCTCCAAAAAGTTAAATCTGTCCCCAGGTCACAGAGCCGCCTGCGTATAAAGTTGGGACTCCAGTGACTTCATCTGCCATACGCTGAGGCAATTTGTTCTCTCTCCTTGATTCACACCTTAGCTATCTCTGTGATGTAATTTGAATATTCTTAGGAAAACCACCTTGAATTCTGGTGTCCCTCCCAAATGGTTTCCACACATCATGTATGTGTTTTATCATTTTCCTACAAACGAGGCTGTCTTCTCTAGGATAACTTGGGTCTCAATTCCATGAGTATTGCCTTTGTATTTCTAAGGAAACATGAAGAAATGTCTTCCCATTACATTTTCCTGTATAATTTCAGTAGACAATCAGGCCAGAGCTTATGATCCTAGCCTTTCTGAGGAACTGAACCCTCTGCTGTGGTTCGTGGAGTATATGTCGTGAGCTCGTCACTCCTAGGTCCTACTGAAAACATTCACAGCAACTCCTTTAGTGTTATTCCCTTTTTTTCTAAGGAGGTAAGTGAGCCTCAGGATGTTAAGAAATTTACTTAAGATGAGAGTATAAGCCACAAAACCCAGATTTTAACCCGGTGTCTTTGCAATCTTATGCAAGTTACACTATCAAAGTGAATCCCCAGGGCGCCTGGGTGGCTCAGTCGGCTGAGTGTCTGCTATCAGCTCAGGTCCTGATCCCAAAAGAAGCCCTGCTTCTTCCTCTCTCTCTCTGCCTGCTGCTCCCCCCCCCCAACCTGGCTTGTGCTCTGCCCCTCTCTCTATCAAATAAATAAACTTTTTAAAAATCTTAAAAAAAAAAAAAAGTGAATTCCCGAAGAAGGGCTTTACAAAACTCTTCCTATTCCTCCACCTTCCATAAGAGCCACTGAATCAAAGTCATGTCTAGGAGCTTGGAACGTTTTTATTTCAATGGCCAAGAAGATTTTATGTAAGCAGGTTGTATGGCATTTCTGAACCACTGCCCTGCCTTCTGGAACAGAGCTTCTTGTGGTGAAACATTCAAGATGCTCTTTTAATAAGCATCCTACCTCAAAAAGTCTTTCAAATTTCCGTGTATCCTGAATATATTCTCCTAATCTCCCCGTTACAGATAAACTGGGGAACGGGGGCAGGGGGAGGGAGATGAGTCAAGGACAGGTGGATTCCAAGTACACTTCTGAGCAAAGGAATAGTAAGGGTTATGTTCAAAAAGAACAGGGTGCCTGGGTGGCTCAGTGGGTTAAAGCCTCTGCCTTCGGCTCAGGTCACGATCTCAGGGTCCTGGGATCGAGGCCCGCATCGGGCTCCCTGCTCAGCAGAGAGCCTGCTTCCTCCTCTCTCTCTGCCTGCCTCTCTGCCTGCTTGTGATCCCTCTCTGTCAAATAAATAAATAAAATCTTAAAAAAAAAAAAAAAGAACAGTACACTTCAAGAGTATTTAAGACCTACACATTTAAAGGAAGGTGGGGGGTGGGTAAAATGGGTGAAGGGCAGGAAGAGACACAGGCTTCCAGTCTGGGAACGACAAAGTCACAGGAATAAAAGGTACAGCAAGGGGTATCAGTCCATGGATTGTCCTATCCCTGTGTGGAGACAGATGGTGGCTACACTCTGGGCCAGCACAGCAGAGCGTACAAACCTGACAAATCACTTTGTGAAACACCTGAAACCCGTGGAACAATGTGTGTCAACTACACTTCAACAACAACTACACATTTAAGATGGATGTCATTTGTAGAGTTCAAGCATTTGTGTCAAGGGAAGGAAGTAAGGCGGGAAAGGAGGGAAGGAGCCGGGGAGGGAGGCTGGCACATTATCACTTTAGAGTTTAATTAGCTGACCAGAAAAAAAGGAGAAAACTTGACAGGAAAGACAGAATGCAGAGGAGACAGAGTAAGGAGGAGAGGAAACAAAAGACAAAAAGTTATAATGAGGTTCTGACTAGCATCAGAAATGTAGGCAGCTCTTGTTTGATGCATTCTAATTAGCTTGTCTCCGAATTGTGTTATTTTGAGTTTTGTTGCTTTGACGTGTGTGTGTTTTGTTTGGAAAAGGTAGAATTCGCTCTGAACGTTCAGGCGATTTCAACTCCTGCAAGAGAAGGCAACTGAATAGGTAGCAAACAAAAAATATAGTCTCCATTATACGCGGCTAAAAAAAAAAAAGAAAGAAGAAAGAAAGAAAGTAAAAGAACCCTCCAGGGAATTTGCATACTAGTCAGACTTTGGGGCGCTGCAGTGGGTGGTTCCGGCTGAGAGGCTGCTCTATTCTTAGACGTCTGAGCTGAGACGCGAGGCTGGAAACTGGTCATTGCTGCTCTCGGACCTTCCCTCGGTTCTCTTAGCAGGTTCACCTGTCAGATCAAGCGCCCCAAGCCTGTGTAGACGACCACTGTAATCAGACACGTCATCCCCCTTTTTTTCACAGGGAATCTCCAAACAGGGCTGGTTCTCTCAGTAAAGTACTGAAATGTGGTCTTGCCCTTGCATTAATAATTGTGCTTTTTTAGGAGCTGGATGGTTTGTTTTTTGGGGGGGGGGTTATTGTTTTTTGGGTTTTTTTGTTTTCATTTTTCTTCTCCATTCTTTCATTAACAAAATTTTATTATAAGGGAATGTATCATCCTCAAGGTAAAAAAAAAAGTGCCCTTTTCCTTTAAGTAACAATGTGATGGGCCTGGCTTTCTGGTTGTGTGGCCCTTAAATACAATTCGAGCAACATTAAGGATTCATTTATTCTATTATGAGGCAAGTCTTTGGTGCCTCTTTCAAGATATTTTCTACTTCAATACATTCATAGCTTAAAAAGCCAAAAGATAGTGAGGCTGCCAGTAATAAGCCTTTCTTATTAGTGATTAGAACTCAGTCTTCAACATACTTTTTTTTTTCAATTTATCAGAATACTTATGTATGTTTAAGAAATAGATTTCTTTTTAAGTTTAGTTTACATTTCTACACCCATGGCTTCAGGGAAGCCTGTAGCCTATTAGGCTTTGCTTTCATTATCTGAAACTCTGCCTCAGAATTACGAAATAGATATAGAATCATATTTAAGATGAGACGTTCCCAAAACAGGATTTTTCTTGAGGCCCCCTTTACTCCTACGCTCTTAAATCCTGGGCTATGTAAGCAAAAACATATGTGAAGAAAACAAATATGAACACGCCGTAAATGATTCCAAATCGGTGCACATTGTTTCATCATTTTGTCATTTCACAATTTAACACATTGGCCTGAGGGAGCTCACACAAAAGAAATGGATAATTACACGAGGCCAATTAATTTATAAATGAGTGATATTAAAAGTGAACTTTCTGGACTCAGAAGGAAACTCAGGAGAAACATAAAACCACCCTCAAAGGAAAAAAATGAGGAACACATGTTATATTTGGACCTAAAAAATATGAAAGTCAAGTGTACATGAGATAGAGATATGGTATTGCTATTTGAGCTTTCATTTCGGTGTATACAGTTACACTAAGAGTATTCTTTTTAAAGATCACAGTTCTTTTTTTTTTTTTTAAGATTTTTATTTATTCACTTGACAGAGAGAGAGAGATTACAAGTAGACAGAGAGGCAGGCAGAGAGGAGAGAGGAGGAAGCAGGTTCCCTGCTGAGCAGAGAGCTCGATGTGGGCCTCGATCCCAGGACCCTGGGATCATGACCTGAGCTGAAGGCAGCGGCTTTAACCCACTGAGCCACCCAGGCGCCCAAAGATCACAGTTCTTTTCCAAAAAAATATTCAACCTTTTTACTTAAGTCTGTATATGGATAGAAGAATACTCAGAAAGAAAATTGCTCTTAATACAAGGAAGACTGAGAAAGATTCAGAGAAATGTTCCAAAACTGTGATTCCTGGGACTTCAAGATTTCATACATTACTAAAATCTCTACCATTAAAAAGGCATGACACGGGGCCCTGGGTGGCTCAGTCGGTTAGGCATCTGCCTTCGGCTCAGGTCATGGTCCCAGGGCCCTTGGATGGAGTCCCGCACTGGGCTCCCTGCTCAGTGGGGAGCCTGCTTCTCCCTCTCCCTCGGCAACTCCCCCTGCTCGTGCTCCCTTGTGCACTCTCTCTTTCTCTTGCTCTCTGTCAAATGAATAAAATCTTAAAGTGTATAGGTTCAGGATAAGGTATAGCTTTTTTTTTTAAACCAAAGACATATTATTTTCATGAAAAACTCCCTACATTGCCCTTTTCACTTTCCCAGTAGCAGAGAGAGTAAATAAAATAAAATAAAATAAAATATAAAAATAAATTAAAAATTTAGTCTAAAAAATTAAAAAATAGCAGCCTCTAAATTAACTACTTGGCAGACGAAAAGCAGTGTAAGCTAAAATGAGGCAAACCTTGCCTCCTTTATGGGGATGCATATAAAAGCTCATCTAATTAGGCTCACAACTATTAGTGATAGTTTGATATTTGGCCTAATCTTAACATTACCTTCCAAGCATCCAATGTCCAGTACTGAGGAAATCAGTTAAAAATAACAATCAAAAAAATGAAGATTAATCTCATTGATTTTGAGATGAGAAGTTGATAACCAAAATAATACATTTTATCAACAGATTTTTCCCTGTAAATGAAATTTGACTGAGGTCGGCCGTGTGTCAAAGCCTTCAATCCGTAAAAGAGCAACCTAAGATGGGTGATCCAACGCCAACTCTTGACAGTGGACATTAAGTGATACGTTGTGTGTATGTTTCAATGAAGATACCGTGTTTCAACACACCATGATGTTTCATTGAATGAAAATTAAGGATTTGGGATGCCTTATGAAAACAAACTTTGTGTAGCTGCTGGCACTTACCAATTTACCCAACTCGGGCAGCTGAAGAATGTCTAGATCTTGTTGGCACCAGAACTGGCCACCAATTCCATACTGTACGCTAGACCCTGGGTCTTGATCCCCTGGAAGAATCTCCAAGAATGGTGTATTGTGTTCCTGGATCGTGGCCAGGTGTGACCGCTGCCTCAATAGACAGGGCCAGGCAGAAGATGGTCTTTTCCTAGAGATGAGGACAGGTAGGGCCACCCTGGAATGCCTGGTTCTCCCCAGCTCTTGGGATTCGGGTCCATTTCCATCACGTAGAGGCAGTGTCAGCCCCTAGAAAGGATCTTCGAGATGGAGGGACAGAGCTGGTAACCTCGGACAAGTTCATTTTGATTCCTGTGTTTCCTCCTTACAGTAAGCGCATCAGGTCTCCAACAAGTATTAGACCCTGGAACCCTGTTCTTCATAGAGGTTGTACTCGTGTGAGTTAGTGGGTAGGTGGTGAGTTCCGAACATTGTGACTTGCCTGTTAAGCACTGCCCGTGTGTTGTATTCGCTTCAGTTTAGATTGTTCACGAGGCGGGTATAATCTAGGTTAATCTAAAATTAACATGGATTGCCCAATTGTTCCCTTCCTGACTGAGCCGATTACTCCCACACATACAATCTTTTCTGCTGAATATATGATTTCAGACTAAGTATGGTAGAATTGAATGTCATGAACCACAGTGAGCTTAAAAGTCTGACTTAAATATTCTGGTGACCACATTTATAACTATCTTTAATTGCTTGAACACAATTCGAATAGTTAGAAAAGAGAAAAAAAAATGCAGACTCGGCTCAGATTTTAATTCTCCTATATGCTACCCAACACATCAAAGTGTAAGTCAATGGAGAAAACAATGTCTCTTTTGTTTCACTTATCCCTAAACAGTGACTTATAGTAATAACTACTAATCCAGGAGGCTGATTTGACTTCTTTTTTAAGATTTATTTTTAAGTAATCTCTACACCCAACGTGGGTCTCAAACTCACAACCGAGATCAAAAGTCGTATGCTCTTTCGACTAAGTCAGCTGGGCGCCCCTGACTTGACTGTTCCCGTCACCAAAAAATCTAGTGAACTTTTTAACTCAAAGGGGATAAAAAACCATGAATGTATAACATATTACTTCCACCATCACATTTATCTGTAAGAAATGCACAGCATTTAATATTAGTAACCATATAAATGTCCTCCTCGGTTCACTGAATCTGTTCTCTCCCCAACAGTAGCAACCTGCCCACAGGCTATTTTATATCTGCCCGGACACATTGAGAACAACCTGGACATTCCTCTGCCATTTTCCTTACCTAAAACAGGTGCTTGGTGGTTAAGGTGTTTACATATCTCTTAGATGCTGTGCCTTCAAGCATTAAGAATTCACATTCATTTGACTATAGAAACAAGAACCAAAAGTACCAAAACGTGATGATAGACATCAATTGACCCCAAGAGGTATAATATTGGCCCAGTATTCAGTCTCACCATTTCTTCTTCCGGCATGACTCACTGGGAACATTTTAGGTAGGGTATACACTACAGACCACTCAGAGGTTAATTGGAGACCAGTTCTTCAACCCACAGGAACAGGACCAGGTTCATTTGCATTCACTGTATCCCTAATGTCTCTGGGAATTAATTCCAGTGTACTGATCCTTCCCAAGTTCTACAGAAAATTTTCTATGTTAGAATGTGAAACTATATTACGGGTTAATTACCACCCAATCCCACTCACCCGTAAAATCTGTCACTTATCTGATTCAATCACGAGACAACTTTTTGTGGCTAGGATTGAGTTCATTTTTAAGGGCTTTACATATGAGATATAGTTTCTAGAATCCAACTGGAAAAGACCCAAATGACTACTAAGAGATCCAAGAAATAATTTCTTTTCTTTATGTTCCAGATCAGTGTGCACACTCAATCAGTCACTGCTTATCCGGGTTCTCCAAGCTCTTCCCCGACTATAGAATTATACGGAATCCGAGCAAGCTCTGGGGGGAAACCAAGGAATGGAGGTGACATCACACCTATCTGTCCTATAAAATTATCACCAGGCATACACGCCAACTACTAAATATTTCCAAAGTGAAAGGAGTCTTTCTTTAGAGATCATTCACCCATCACCCTCTTGTAGGTAAAGCAGGGAGGCCTGGAGGTGAAGCGACTTAAAAGCCACACAAGTCGTAAGTGGCAAAACCAGGAGGGGAATTTGGGGACCACGAAGTCCATTTCCATACTTGTTCTCACAGGGCTGTTCTCACTGATCCTCATAGCCCCTGGGTCCCCTTTCTAGGCTTTGCAGGAATATGATAAATAAAGGGATATTTTATCTGATAAAATATCACGATCATCAGTGGTCTCACAATGTACATAATACATAGGGAATTTCTACAAGATCTTCTAATTCTCTTTCCCAGCATTCAAGATCAACTCCACTTACTGCATCTTGTTTTATTGAAAATATTTATTCTAAGTAAATTAATAACATCCATTTTTAGATGTTATCCATAACCATAGTCAGTTTTCATTTCACCCTTTCCAAGGTAACGTATTGACACTGATCCACCAGCTAACTGTTTAAACAGATAATGATCACAAAAAAGTGAGCACACTGCTTTATACTTCTACCCAAAAATCACCAGGAACAGGTCCAATGGAGCATTCTGTTCTCTACTGAGGTAATTACGGAGGAGGAAGGGGTGGTAAAAGAAAACCAATAGTCTTCATTACTTCTTTTTAATTGTTTAACTTTATTACTGTTGCACCATTTATACAATTACATATAATTTCAATGCATCCATTGTACATTTTTTTGTGTTTTTTTATTTTTATTTTTTTCCATTTTCCAATGAGTGGTGTGTTGGTGTCTGTGACACAGAATGGAAGAGAAACCGGAACTGCAATGAACGCAGACTTTTTTTTTTTTTTTCATTTCCACTGACCAATAAACAGAACTACAGGTGCACCCAACCACGGACATGCATTAACTCGTCATGAGAAATCTAGGGAGGCTAAGTAGGATGAGAGAATGTTTGTTACTCCCAAAAATACCTGGGGAGGAAGAATGGAGTATTGGCATCAAGATACACGTGGACAGGCTAAGTGGGCTGTCTGAAAGTTGGCATTCATCCACCACATTCAAAAAATATCAAAATAAGAAAAGCTGTAAATGAAAAAGAAAACACAGAAAATACTGCTTTCATAAAGATCTGATTGCCTCGGCATCGGCCCTGCGGGCAGAATCCAACGCATCACTCCCAACCCCCTTGCAGAAGACAAGAATATTCGGCTCTTAGCGGCGGAGTGCATGTGGCAGCAGTCAGGTACAAAAGATGTGTACTTTCAGACATCGATCTTTAAAATCCAGGACTGATTGGTAAAGTTGACTGAAGGTATATTAGATATTTCCCCACAAAAATACTATTTGGATTCTCCCCACCCCCTCCCTCCCTCGATGGGACAACATCCTTTTTATTTACTTTTTTATTTCCTTGGGCGATACATATCATGACTTCCAATTTGAAACGAGTTAGTAGAGGAGAGAGAGAGAGACAGAGAGAGAGAGACACGGAGAGAGAGAGACAGGCGGTGTAAGCGGGACTCGGGTTCCAGAGGCTGTCCGTGTTACTCCTTGACCGCTACGGTTTGCTCGGTGCTGGCCGCGGGCGCCTCGGCGGCGTCGTCTGCGGGGGCGGCGGGGGCCGTGGCCTTGGCCGTGGCACTGGGTGCTTCCGTGGCTGCCGGGCTCTCCTTGGACGATGGGGCAGCCTCGGTGCTGCTGGGTTTTGAGTCTGAAGCCGGGGCCCCGTCACTTTTCGTCTCCTGCGCGACAGGAGCTGCGGGAGCCTCAGTCTTGGTGGGTTCCCCGGCCTCCTGGCCCTTGTCATCCGCCTTGGCCTCGGCCGCCGGCGCCTCGGGCTCCGCAGCCTGGGGGGCGTCGCCGGCCGC
>LNAC01000508.1:779453-822646 GCA_002007465.1 Ailurus styani | reverse complement strand
TATATATATATATATATATATATATATATATATATATATATATATATATATATAAATTCAGTGGTAATCTAAGACTAATTAAGGAATCTGTTTCCTGTCTATAAAAAGCATTTATAGGGCTCCTGTGTGGTGCAGTCGGTTAAGGGTCACACTCTTGGTTTCAGCTCAGGTCGTGATCTCGGGGTAATAGGATGGCGCTCCACGCTCAGTGCAGTCCACTTAAGACTCTGTGCCCCTCCCCCTGCTCTCTCTTTCTGAAATAAGTCTTTTTTTTAAAAAAAGCACTTGTAAAACATAAATTATTTTCTTGCCGTCATCCCCACTGCCTCATGCAGAATTAGCTGATACCAACAATGTTTGCAAATCCTTCAGGAACACCGCTCAGTATAAATGGAGGACATGCCTTCCTTTTAAAGCAAGATCATACTGTTTCATAGGACACTAACACTAAGCGCTTAGTCATGTGTGGCCTCCTGACAAAATCTATTTTGTCTGCCAGAAACCAGTTTTCACCCACTTGCTACGGGTGCGAAAAATGATCTAAGCAGTGATGAGATTCACTTCTTCCTCAGCAAGTGCTAAAATTCTCAAGCTCCTAACCACAAACTCCTTCATACCCAAGAGCTGGCAAGAGGTATTTAAAATATACAGGGCAATTCTGCGTATACGTAGGTCGATCTGCCCATGAAAATAAAAGCTATCTTGAATTTTATGGGAAAAGGTGGATTTAATTCCCGAGACAGAATAAATATTAAGATTGTCCAGTACTAAAAAAAAGGTCTAAATTTTGCCAGAGTTAAAGGTTTTCTCTGAATACTCCTTCTCTTTCCTTTCTTTGAGAAATCTGAAGAGCTTAACACATAAGCACTACTGTCACCAATCAATTACACCACTTACTTTGGGTAGAACCGCTTTTGTTCGTTTTGTCTTTAATTGAGCACACAAACATGGAACATTTCTTCCATGGGGGAAAAAACTCAATTTGTTCATAAAGGTCCCTATCTTTTCTAGATTCTCTTTATTAAACAGTTTTATCTAAGACACCTCTCATGAATAGCTTTTTTTTTTTTTAATCAGGGGATAATTCATTTCTACATTTATTGTCATGGAAAAGCTACGCAAGACAAAACCAGGGCAGATCTTTTTTTTACAAAGCTATCAGGAAGCAACATTTAGAAGATTTTTTTTCTTTCTTTTTTTTTTTGGAATCTGTAAGTTGGGAAAGAGTTCAGGCCACGTATAGGTATTAAATGTCAACTTTGCTTTGGGACAAAGGTCATAGCACACTGGCACACTGGCACAAGGTCATGGTGATTTTAAACACAGTAAGGGCAAAGACTCATTACCTTCACATAAAAGAGAGAGCAAGAGCGACAGCGAATGAGACAGGCAAGAGAGAACATTTTTTCATTCTGAATAAAGTCTCTCTCCACCTTCCATATAATGCTTCTGAAAATCTACTCCTCCACCAGATCCAATCTCTTTCTGCATTTTTAACTTATGGAAACTAAAGCCAAATATTCTCTCCTGCAAGCTTTTCCAGCAGGACACCTTCAGGGCACATAAGAATGAGAGTACCGCACTGTCAGGATTTATACCTTGACTCCATTATGCACGAAGCTAAAAGCAAAGGCATTCTAAATCAGGAAGCCCCTTATAATAGTTGCTCTGTTCTCTGGTGCTCGGAAAGGAGCCCAATCTGGCAAATGCCCGTTACCGTGGTGAGTGGAGCCCTTGATGTGACTTAGTGCTCAGCAGCCTCCACAGAGAAGACACTCCGCCCTCTTCCAGAAAGGAGTTTCCCAAATCCAATATGGCTGCTACCAAGCAAAAAACACGTGGCTTCATCCCAACCGCCTTCCATTTCAGCCACGAAAAAACTGCCAGGGTTTTAAAACAAAGGAAGGCACAGCCCTACTTACCTGGGGAGCATCTATCACCATTTTAGCCATGATGGGAGTTGTTCCTAAGGCTTCCCGGTGAAATGCTGGGTTTCTGGGAGCTATCATTACACTTTACTGTCTTTAGTCCCTGAAATAAAACACTTACTAAATAGTCTGGTTGGGTGCAGGTGAAAGAGAAAAGGAGAAATGTTGGATCCAGAGGAGTTCTAAATAGAAGAAACCATGGCATTGTCATGGCCGACTTTAAGATTTCAGTCCTTTGAGGCAAGTCTAAGTAACATGCCCACCAGCCACCCCAGAAAAGTCCCTCTGGAGACCTGGGTCATCCTAACAGCTTGCTTGCTTTTTCTTTTTTCCAGAACACTCTTCCCGCCCCCACTGCCCCCCTGCCCTCAGATCAGACTTCAGTGATAAGAAATGGGCTGTGTGTTTTCAGCTGGCACTGAGGAGTTGTTTCTATCTCCTACCTGTGTTACCTGACGAATTCCTCTCTCCCAAGCTTTGCTGTCTTCCTCTACAGAGTGGGGGACACTTCTATCTATTTTACTGGACTTTTTTTAATTATTTAAATTGAAAAAACATTTTTTTTAAGCCTCAGTTCCCAGATGATATTTTTCATTGTAGTTGATACACAACGGCACATTAATTGCTGGTGTACAACATAAGCGATTCGACAAGTCTATACGTTATGCTGTGCTCACCCCAAGTGTAGCTGCCATCTGTCACCACACAACGCAACTGACAATACCACTGACTGCATTCCCTATGCTATACTCTTCATGCCCGAGACTCACTCATCGGGTAACTGGAAGCCTGTATCCCCCACTCACCTCCACCCATTTTCACTCATTTCCCACTGTGTCCAAGCAGCTTTCAAGAATCTGTCTGCAACTTGGTGGCAAGCAAAATTATTGGTAGTTAAATGTTAATATTTATCTTAGCCCATGTACTGAATTTTAGATGTTTTGATATGCAGAGGCTCACCACTGTGATTTCTGAATTTTTAGCACTGTGTTGGTTATGTCCATCAGTGTTGCGCAAGTCTCTGGAACAAAAACGCAAGCCCCAATTACAGCACTGTCCCTCTTCAGAAAATGCAACCTTGCATAATGACACAGTTTCCAGGCATTAACCACCTCAAAACCATGGGGGACTACATGCACCCTATTCTTTCTACGATTACCACATACTCCACAGTATCGCCCAATTCCATTTCTTATTAGTGTATTTTCACATTTTTGTTGCTCTGTCAGGAACCAACACCACAAATCTAGGACAATGAAAATCACTGGTATACTTAATTGGTGTATAGAACCAAAGAGAAAAATATGACTAATATAAAATTTCTCCCATGTGACCCCAACGTTACTATACTTACAACCTCACACACTATTCCTATTTATGTCTTCCTTCTCGCTAACAGTATCTAGGCACCTCCTATGTAGGACAGTCTGAATCATACAAAGGTCCCATCCATTGCCAAGTTTTGGTTTTGAAAATGCAAATCTGGATTAACTAACCATTTCACCTGGAACAGGGAGAAAGGATTTTAAGGATGATAGCAAACAGGTTTCAATGACGACGAGTCCGCCCATACAGAACAGCATGAATATGCCACAGTATGTCAGAGATGGGACTCGTCCTGCTTTGATTGCTGCTTCATGATGAGATCAATACGAAGCAGTCTCTTTTTTATTTTGTTTCCATTTTACAATCAGAAGAAAATATATCTGCTTCACAAGGATGCCGAGAATGAATCAGTGCTTCCTGACAAAGGTAAATGTGTGGCCAGAGCGTATGAACTGTATCCTTGAACGAGCAATTGTTGAACTCAGGGCTGCCAAGCTTCAGCAGGTTGATAAACAAAGCAATCCAGTATTGATTGTTTTAAAGTAAACTACAAAGTCAGAATTGACTTGTGAATTGCATTTGCAGACAAACTCTTCACGAGACCAACTGGGTTTATAATGACTCCGGAGACACACAAAAAAATCCAAGTTACTGGCTAAACCCAGCTGAAGCAAACATTAGGATTAGAGAAAAGAGGGGGGTCGGGGGGAGGGGAATGACCTTTTAAAGAATTTACAAAGAACGGAGAAACACAACTCAAAAACTATATTCAGTAAGAAGAGAGAAAAGAAAGCATCTGGTTATGTCCAACAATTTCTAATATCAACAAATGACTCTTCCTTTTCTTTTAAATAGTCACAACTTTTATTCTAAAAGAGAAAAAAATGAAATGAAGATCCTATAGCCTGCGTGTATCTTTGGTATTCCTACCAGAGTGTGGTTGGTCACAGTGATTTGCTGTGAGGCTTTATCAATGCCTGGTAATAATTTCCATTGTTGGAATTACTGTTCTCAGTGTCTGGTTCAGTCAAAGCTTCTAATAAGCAACTATAACATCATGACAGAGGTGATGGGAATGTCCTTTGGGGTCAGGGAACTATAGCAAGAATTGTCAACCTATGTTCAAGTTTCTAAAACATTTAAGACAATTTAAGACAATTCCCGTCATAATAAAAAAAGCATTGTAAAAATGTACTGTAAAAATGTGCAAGAAATATTTGGCAAAAGGGACAGACACACTCATACTTCTACAACCCAATTTTCCCAAAGAGTTGATTAAGAAGAGTTGGACCTACAAAATCCAAAAGGTCTCTGATACAAAAGAAAACGAACCACAAGTGACCTCTCCATTATTCTCCTTCATGAAGCACAGACTAGCCCTACAGAAGCATCCTCAAGTTATCTTTGGAGATCTCTCATCAAAAACCCAACAGATAGGGCCCTCTGGCTGGCTCTGTAGGTGGAGCACACAACTCTGGATTTCAGGTTTGTAAGTTCTAGCCCCACATCGGGTGCAGAGATTGCTTAAAAATAAAACCTTAAAAAAAAAAATTCCAACATGCAGAGTGGCCTCAAGAACTTCAGATAGTCAGAAATTATTCTAGAAAAACAGACTTGATCTTAGTGGAAAAAGAAGTTTTTTGAAGTACATACAAGTATAAGAAAGAAGCCATGCACAAGGACAAGTGAACAAAATGCGTCCTCCAGCCTGGCAGAGAGAGAAGACATACAGCGAGAGACAATTAAAATGAGAAGAAGCGAAGCGTCATAAGAGAGTGAAAAACAACAGTTTTCCCCAAAGAGATAATCTTTAGTCGGAGTCAGGGCATCAGGAAAGTTTTATAGAGAAGACGGGGTCTGAGATGGTAGAAATATCCAAAGTACTTACACACATAGTACTTACTCTGCCTAGGAATCTTACTCTTTTAATTTTTAGGTATATGAACTCATTAACTGTCTCACAATCCTAAGAGGAAGGAATTATTACTAGCTCCACTTTACCCTGAGGAAACAAAGGCAGGTTGCAGGTAAACAGCTCACCTGGGATGATTATGTAAAGTACCTGCCTGGACATGGTATTGAACCCAAACTCACTGCCTCTGACCTGAGGTCTCAGCCACCATGACAAATGGCCTTGAAAAATGGCTATGCTATCTGTAGATGAAGTTGGGAAAGTAGAAAGTATGTATGTGAAAAACAGGAAGGTCCAGTTGAGGTTATAAGAAAACCCTCTTGAGATTTAGGAGAAAGAGGAGGATGTATTTACCTGGAAGAAGGGATGATGGAATATATAAAGGTTGTCTTTTAGAACGTTGGTATTTTCGGTGGCAGAAAGTAGAAAATGAGCTCTTCAAAGGAGCTGGAAAAAAGAAGGAAAAAACTATGTCTCAGAAAGCAAAGGAAGAGAGGATTTTAGGAAGCAGCCTGGAGGTGTTCTATGCTGCTGCAAAAAGGTTAAGAGAGATAAGGACAGAAATTGTGCAATTGGATCTGGTGATGAGTTGTCAGCTGCTGACCCTGGGGTCACCCAGGTAGAGGGGTGAGGACGTATGTCTCTTAGGAAGGGCTCAGACAGTGTGGGAGCCACAGACCATCCACAATGGGCAACGTAAAAGAGTGTGGCTGAAGTAAAGGCAAAAGTCAAGATAAGAACTTGCAATTTTGTCAAGAGGGAACTTACATGGGTTGGGAAGAACTGCAAATATCTCTGGGGAGATGGGAAGAGACAAAGGATGAAGAAAGAAGCTAAAGTAGCAACAAGGAGGGGAAATCGTGGATAGTTCCAGGTTCTGGAAGACTCAGAAAGTAAGTCAAAAAAACCAAGTTTGGTAAAGTTTACTTACTAGACAGATGGGGAGGAAGGGAAAGGAGTGAGGGCAAATCCAAGTCCAACAGTGTTTCCAGACTCCACATCCACGTCACTTTCTTTCAAGTGAACATGGTCAACTCTTGATTTATTCTAGAACAAAGATTCACTAAGATCTTAATAAAATCTCTCTACAGTAAATATTAAATCATGAGCACTTGAAATAGTTTATCTTTTTAGCATTTCAGGTCTGTTATTTGTCTAGCATTTATCTGATCACTTAGCTTCTTTCATACTACAACATTTAGGAATTCTCAAGTGCGAGGGGGAAAAGGACAGACATTTCATTGACTAATATGCTAAAGGATGAACACAGTGATCTCTAAAACTGGAGAGGTCTTACGGCTAAATGATTTGATGTGCAAAAGTTAAGCAAATAGGCTCACTTCATTATAAAGGGGCTTGAGATGAGAGAATGCACAGTTGGTCTCTATACAATAATTCTCCATGGAGCTGTAAAAAAGGACATCAATCCTTAAGAACTACTTAAACACACGTAGCCTTTCCTGATCATGCAATCTGGTCTTGGGTCTTTAATAAGCCATTCAACTGTGGTTATTTATCAGTAACATCCTTGCTTAGCTCATTTATGTTCTGCTGTATTGTGTAGGGAGTTTTAGCAGTAAAACAGACCTAGCCTTACTTGAGCATTGACCTCAAAGGCCTTCTTTAAATTTATTCAACATGTACCTGAAAACCCCAGCACAAAGACTTAGTTTTAGGGTTAATTCACGATGGGTGCTTGATAAATATTGCTGACTTACTACACACTGAAACATGCAGTTTTCAAATTACAAACTTATAAAATGAAAGAAACGTGACTGTAAATTCAGTTACATAAACTCAGCTTTCACTTAGCAGTAGAAATAAGTATGCTAAATTGTAACGGAAATATCCCTTTCATTAAATGAGACATGGATCATCCACGTTCCAGAGATCAGCCATGATGGCAAATTCTATGGCGCTAGGACTCATCCCATAATTAAAGAGGAGAATACACGAATCACTGCAATAATATCGACCAGATGTCTTTGAAGTTGCTATCTGCATACTGTAGAAACCAATTTTTCAAAGCATACCTCCTATTGATTCTACAATGCTTAACCATAAAACCAAACTGATGATGGTGCTATAAATTTAACAGATGACAGTTAAGCTTGTCTCTGACTATAAGGTTGACCAAATGCGGACCTTATGCAGAGGGCTTTTTTTTCCTTCCGTTTAAAACATCTTGCCACATGCAGCAGACACTATCAGAAAACATGTATTATTCATTCTCGTCAATAGTTATATATGCTTTCTGAGT
Source organism: Ailurus styani (assembly GCA_002007465.1). NCBI lineage: Eukaryota > Metazoa > Chordata > Mammalia > Carnivora > Ailuridae > Ailurus > Ailurus styani. The sequence continues at coordinate 815,220 of LNAC01000508.1, read as the reverse complement.
CTGCTGTGCGTTTATATCATTATTTATGTGCACTTAACGAGCGGTCCTTTCCAAAGCCCTATTTCCAGCATTCTAACATTTGACTTTATAGGAATCACCTGTTCTTTCAATCAATAAAGCTCGTAAGTGAACCCGCAACCGACTCAGGAAATGCAAACTAAGATCACTCCTGAACCCCTCCTCCCATCCACAGACCCGAGAAACTAATATGTCCTATCGCAGCAACTAATTTAAGACTCTCAAGAGAGAATTAAATAAAGCACAGGGGAAAAAAACAAACAAAAAAACCTTCTACAAGTTGAGATATTTTTGCAGCTTACTGGTGAAGTAGACAGACCATCCTGGGCTTGGAGCCATAACAGACTCATTCAGTGGAGTCTGCCGGACAAAGACTGACTGGTAGCCAAGGAGAAGGGAGGAGGTCCACCTACTCAGGGAATAACCGCAGTTCTATTTCCAGTATTTTCTATCTCCAGTCATAAAGGGCTGGTTCACACTTTTTTATGACCCCTTAAAATTGCCACATATTGACATTTTAATGTATCTTTGGGTTGTGGCACCAACAGTGAATGTAGTATTTCCAATCCTGAGGCTATTTCATATTTTAATCATTTTCAGTGAAAGCCATTCTAAAATATTGTATACACGTCCTTGATTTTTCACAAAGAATCTGCTTTTTGTCTTGGTGTTAGGCTTTAGTACAAAACAAATCAGGGTTTTAGTAAACCTTTGGTGAATTAAAGAATGTATTAAATGCACAGGTGAACGGGATTCTCTGGGTCAAGAGGCTACAGCAATGTTGAGTTTATTTCTTCATTTTTAAGATTTATTTATTTGCAACAGAGAGAGAGAGAGAGAGCACAGGCAGAGGGAGAAGGAGGCTCCCCCACTGAGGAGCCCAATTCGGGGCTCAACCCCAGAGTCCTGGGATCACCAGCTGAGCGGAAGGCAGACGCTCAATCTCCTCAGCCACCCAGGGGTCCCTGTAATGTTGAATTTAAACAACACAGTGGAACATTTAATGTGTAACCGCCCACATACAAATGGCAGTGTATCTCCTGAAATCCAACCCTCCCCAGCTGTGTCCCGTAGGTCTTTTATCTCCAGACCCTTATGGATCTTAAGCACCAATTTTTTTCACAAGTTGACCTGGTAAACCTGAAGCCAGTTCCTCAAGGGCCACTCACTGAGCAATACAGACAGACGGGGTCTGCCCTGACACTGAGTCCTTGAAGGCTTTTGCTTTTGTATCATCTGTGTAAACTGAAACATGAAAATCCCAAAGACCAGCGTGATTAAGGACTCCTGCTACCTAGCGGGGTCTAACCTAGACGTAAGAGTGGACCAGTGTGGCGTCAGCCCCAAGGAAGTCTCGTCAACTACTGAGCCATTTTATCTGCGTTCTCTTTGCTATCAGAATCACAGATCCCTCAGAATCATCAGGACTTCATCTCCCAACCAGAAAGTCCCCAGTGGCCAACTGCCCCCCCACCTCCACCATCTCCCCCCACCCCTCTCATCAGCACCACTGTTCACCCCAGAGCGGGGAGCCCGCAGAGAAGAGCAAGGCTAAGGACCCAAGAGCGGGTTTTATCAGCTGCAGAGAAGCCCCAGGCCTACACCATGCCTCTGGGGGTCCTTTGTCCCCACAGAACTTCTGTCACAGGTCGGGGAACACTCCAGTAGCCAGAGGGCTCTGTAAACTCCCTTCTTACAGAACTCAGGCTTCAGCTGTGGTTCAAGTGTGCAGCCCTCCCCTGGAGACGGACGATACTGTTTCCAGAAGCATCCATTTTATGTCATTAGAAAAGAGGTTTGCTCTTTAACTTCAAATGGACTTTCATGGCTTGCCCATGAGTCTTGAGCCCTGATCCCGTATACTCCATAGGAGAAAGTCCATGGGCAAGGGGGTCAGCAGGCCAAGTTCGGCTATGTGAACTTGGGCAAGAAGTTAACCCCAGCAAACTCAGCCTCCCCTTTGAAAGATAAAAAAGGGGGTAGGGGGAGGTTGTTCATAGCATCAAACGAGTATTTGCAAGACAGAATACAGTTTGGCTCATGACACAGTAGGTATTCAGCAAATTTTCACTTACCTTCCTTCACCTTGTTAAATAGAAAACCACGGGTCCCAAATGGAGTCACTTAGGTTAAGCCAAGTCACCAAACCAGGGCTGAGCACCTAAGTTAACTGCAGTTTCAACCTCCCCTAGAAATGTGGGGTTCCCCTGTCAGCCGGAATTTTCTGATCAGCACCAATGAATCTGTCACGTGGGCTCCCTCCAGGCCCCAAAGGAAGATGAACAAATTCACAGGACTGGAGCCCCTGCTCTCTCCCGAGCTAAGGGAAGGTGACCTTGCCTGAAACAATCTTTTCTTTTCTTTTGCTAATAACTTCCTTGCCCACCTTCCTTCCTATAAAAACCTTCATTTTGCACAATTCCTTGGAGCTTCCCCCTACTTGCCAGATGGGATGCTGCCTGATTCCTGAATCGGTTGAGAAAGCCAATCAGATCTTTAATTGTTGTGCCTAAAACCATTTCTCTATCCTGTTAATAGGTATCCTTGAATTTCAAGATTAAGTAAAACAGAGGTGGATCAAAGTACTGCATTCAAAACAGGCAAATGAATGGAAATGGATTCAATTATGATCCAAATAATCATTTTCCTTAACATTTAAATCCTAGGTGAAAGCCTGCAATACTCATTATATAATCTGTAGATTTTAAGAGCAAGTAAATGTTACTAAAAGTGCAAAATCTTACAATGATAAGAACAGATGCCTCATGTTAAGAAAAGATGAATGCCAACTAGGAACACCAAATGACTAAGTGAGCCCAGTATATACGGGAAAATGTTCCAGAAAAAAGTCAAAATGTCTTAAGATGTGCTTTAAAGCAACTCTGGGAAGGAGAGCATATTTTCCAAACTATATATATATTTCCATCTTAACTTGCTTTAGGTAGATTGAGAGGTTGTGGCAAAAGGCCACACACAGTACTCTGTTTTGCCCATTTCACCTGTTTGGAGTTCAATAACAGTTTTAAAGTGGAAATAACAATAAACCTTTTCTCCTAGGAATATTTTATTTTCCATCTACAGCTATAAAATAATTTATTCAAACACAAAGTAAAAGAATTACCAGATACCCTTCCTGAATCTTAGCATAAAATTCAGGCAAGAAGTAAACCATTTCTCTATTTTTTTCCCCATAGGGTTAGAAAAAAGCAAGTCAAGAGAACAGACTGCCCAAATTCGTGATCAGTTTTCTTGGAATTCAGGAGCCACTAGGGAACGAGGCATTGCATTCCAAGCCACGGCACGTCGGGACTCGCCTGCTGACCAAATGCTAAATACCATCCCAACAAGCCAACGTAAAACCAACACCTATTCAGTGCCTCAGGAAAACCCCTCCCAGGGTGTTCGAGTCATGAAAAACTCACCCCAATCACTCCCCGTAGAAAAGGAACTAACACCATTAATTGCATGATTTTATGAACTTGAATTTTTTAAAGCATTTTTTTAAAGATTTTATTTATTTATTTGACACAAAGAGAGAGATTACAAGTAGGCAGAGAGGCAGAGAGAGAGAGTAGGAAGCAGGCTCCCTGCTGAGCAGAGAGCCCGATGTGGGGCTAGATCCCAGGACCCTGAGATCATGACCTGAGCCGAAGGCAGAGGCTTTAACCCACTGAGCCACCCAGGTGCCCCTGAACTTGAATCTTTAAACATGTGTTCAACTTTGGTTTGAATCTCGCTATGGTTGATGTGGAGACAAGGTAAAAGAAATGAAGAAAAAAATGAAACTTCCTTACAATTTACAGCCCCTTGACAACGGCTTGGGACGGGCAGAGTGACTTTCGTCCAGGAACTCAACTGCCTCCATATTAGTACTTTGCTAAGAGCAAAAGGCAACCTTAACTTGACATTAGGTCAACATCCAGAATCCTGTTAAGTCTCCTTTAACATCTGAAAATCCCATTGGAAACTTCTTTTATCTCCCTCCCCACACGCACAAGATCCGTGTTATCAATCACCCTCCAAACACACAGCTCACATCTTCCATACATCTACAGGTCTCATGATGAAGGTTTTACAAGACAGTAGTATATGACCTCTCAGTATGTGACTCCTAGAAACCTTGCTTCCAAATTCCTTAGAGACTTGCACTATTCCTAAACCCCTCCCAACTTGCAAGTATACAGTTAGTCACTCCTTACAGAGCCACTGCAACTTTTTCTGCCCACGGAGCCTGTCTCCATGCTTTAATAAAATCACCTTTTTTGCACCGAAGATACCTCAAGAATTCTCCACAGTTCGCTCCCAGACTCCAACATTTCACTTCGATGGCCATTACTACTAGCTGCTTATGTCGAGCCATTTTTTAATTCCCCAAGGCTTGGTTATTTCACTTGTGATATTAGTGACTATCATTGTATCCCTTAGGTCTATAATTTTTAGACCTTTGTACAAATGTGCGATAATCGTGTGTAGATTGGATGAGATTGTACTGGACCCTCAAATCCACTTTCACATTTCTTTCAGAGCCACAAACATCCAGGCACAGTCCTAGGTTGACTCTGAGCTCCCAGAGGTCTTGCTAGTCTACATTGCAGGAAAACTATGCCTCTTAAAATGGTGAAAGGTAAATGCTAGTAGCCTGGGGGCTGGACTCTGACAGCATGGCTTAAGCAATTTTAACAAGTACACTAAAATAATAAGTCAATTATTTTGCAAGAGTTAGAGCAGAAAACGCATAGGCAGTGGCCAAAATCTTTACTAGTGAGGCTTTCTGGGCTCTCCTAGAGATGCCTTTCAAATTTTTTGTGCAATGAGATGTGGAACAAGGTGAGAGCAGCTAAAGTGGGGTGCTAAAGACAAGGGTGGGAAGTCAGGCTGATCCCAGACACCTGAGGATTCAATCAGGCACCAATTCCTTCTGATGAACAGATGAAGGATCCTATTCCTATGCACTCAACCCATGTCTCCTCTGTGGGGGTGTCTGGAGTCCCCTGTCTGTAAACCTGGTCTGTTCTGGAGGACATTGCTAAATGGAATACACCAGTGATGGGGTGAGTCTTAAGCAATCCTGATGTTTTGACAGATGTGTTTGAGGAGGTGTACTGTCTACATAAGAAACTCAAAGGCAAACATACTGTCCATTTAAAACAGAAGGCAGAAGTGATAGAGAAGATGTATTTAATGTGACAAAATCTATCTGACTGATACATGCTGGCAAAACGCAACCTCGGAAAAGGTTCTGAGACTTCCACTACTCATTCTTGCCACCGACCTTGCATTCCCACAACTTCCTACCCAGTAACACCATCCAGAGCAGTAGGTTACAAATTGCAACATTTCCTGATTGACACTGGGCATCAGCGTGGGGTAAGAGATTTCAAAACACGAGGCAGCCTTAGACTGGCACAGTACCACGGATTCCATAGGACTCTCAGATGTAAGGAGAATACAGAAGAAAAGCTTGGAAGGTAATACTCAACTATGACTCATAAGTCAGTTTTAATGGAGAAAATCCTAGCATACTTACTATAGTATTAAGTGGGCAGATTATTTTACTATGTCATAAACATGAGACCTAAAATAGATTAAGTTGAATTAAAGGGAAAGAGAATCTTCGTTAGGACAGCATTCCCTACCCCTGGTGACTGGACACAGGTCCCACGCATCTCTGGACCTACAAAGTTTTTCTATAAAACAAAGGTACTAAGCTATCTCATCTCTAAAATTTAAGACATCTAAGACATCAACACAACAAATACTAATAGAAAAAAAAATTTACAGGCCCAAGACTATGTACATGTTTGGAACAATGGGCCCAAATAAACAAACATAGAAATAAAAGGTGAGAATAAATTATCATGGAAAATAAAGGAAAATCAAAGCTATACCTTCAGTCAGTTAGAAGGCTGAATAGATGCACGGCGTGAATTAATATGACCTAAGACCGCCCATAAAAGAGGGAGCATCCGTTAAAATATATCTCAGTTGTCAGAGCACTGTTACTTTTTTTTAGCGTCAACTGAAACAGGCTGGCCAAGCTGGCATATATGAAATAAACACAACCAACAGAGATGGTGCTTTAAGATTTATTCTCTCGGCCTTTATACTGGATCTCTTATCTACTGTAAGCCTAAAATATCTTAGTAATCAGTATCAAGCGTGATGTATAGTAAAAAGTCATTATCCTGGATCACATGACTCATACTTTGTGACAACCCAAATATGGAATCTGCAATTCTTCATCAAATTAAAATCTAAGAAATAAATGTAATTCTTCAAAACTGTCACTGAGTTCTTGACTATCTTGATTGAGGACAGATTCACTGCAAATTGAAGTTTTTATCGGAATTACTTCATTTTACTTATTCACACACATTTATTCCACTCGTAATGTAGCTCTGAAAGTAGACAACGCTAAAATCCAGATCATTCTCTAAGCCAGGCAAAATGGGGTCTTTTGATTTAGAATTAGGAAAACTTAATTGTCATGTGTGGAAGGTCACACAGCTACCAGCACTCAAAGGCCATGAGAAGGCACATGCGCTCAAAGTGCCATCTTGTGATGGGCGCCTGGGTGACTCAGTCAGTTAAGTGCCCAACTCCTGACTCTTGATTTCAGCTCAGGTCATGATCTCAGGGTCCTGGGACTGAGCCCCATGTCAGGCTCCCCGCTCAGCAAGGAGTCGGCTTGAGATTCTCTCTCTTTCTCTGTCCTTCCCCCAGCTTACTCAGGTCCTCTCTCTTTCCCAAAATAAATAAATAAAATCTTAAAAAAAGAAAAAAGATGCCATCCTGTGTTACTGCAATGCACGCAGCCTGCCTGGGAGGGACAGGGCACTTTTAAATGGACCCAAAAGGTGAACTTTCATTGTTTTAGCAAAAATTTGCTTTCTCTGTTATGAACAAATGAGAATAGCTAAAAGAGAATACAGAATCTGCTTATGATTCTTTACAAATTAATTATGCTCATTTGTCATAATCAGCACTGATTTGCATACAAAATGCTAATGTCCTCTTAGTTTGTTCTTTTATGAGAAAACGATATTTGCCTTAAAACTCTAGTCTAGTTCAAATTATTAAAAACCCTCAACGACGGTACAAATTAAAGATTTGTAACTGGAACACACTGTAAAACTATCAACATGAGAATGGCACTTTCCAATGCTTTTCTAAAATAGCTATGGATATCTGCAATAACACAAACCAAAAACACCAGATGAACTACTGTAGAAGGATTTTTCTGTTCCTTGAAGTCTCCTAAATGCACGAGTGGTCTTCTGATTGGTAGGCAATAAAAGCCATGAAAACCTGCCAATAGTGTGAGTATCCAAGCCTCCTCTCTCCAGTCTGTAACACCAGTGTGCAGGTGCAGACTGATGGTGATCAGAGCAACTCTAAAGTCTCAGTTGCGTAATCAAGTCTCTCCATGACTTAGACGTTGACTTGAAAGGACCTTGGTAACTCAGAATTCTGCCAAGACTACAAGGAGAAAATAAAACAGAGAATAAGATGGGGGCTCCAATTTCCTACTTTGCATCTGTTCTCCCAGAATTACGGGCATTACACTTACAAGAGATCATTGCAGAGATAAAGCCAATTTTAAAAACAAAACTAGGTAAATATTTTTGAGTTCTGGAAATAAGAAAGAATAATTCACCATTTCCACGGTTTTGTCGAATGATTTTAGTTGCAGGATTAAAAGCAGAAATTGTAGAATTTAGCATTCTTCTAGAGCAGGGGTCGGCAAACTGGGTCACCTGCTTGTTGCTGAAAATAAAGTTTAATTAGAACACGGCCATGCCCATTCACTTGCACACTGAGCTGCTTTCACCCTGGGCAAGCGGGGTTGAGTAGTTGTGACAGAAATCGCACGGCTGGCAGAGCCGAAAACATTTACTATCTGGTCCTTTGAGGACAAGTTTGCAGATCCCCGTCTAGTCTCAGATGAACACACTTGACCAGTGACTCAGTTCCTACTATCAGATGCGGGTGTGATTCAAGTCTGAAAGACGCTGCAAAGATCAATCAGGCTCTTTTTGGTTTGCAGCTATTATGAGCAAAGAAGATGGTCACATGCGTATGTTTGTAAGACTGGGAAACAAGATCGTCATCGCTGTTGTCTTCTTTTCCTTTCCTTTTCTCTTTTTAATTCTCATCACTTACTCTGTGTATTCTGACCCCGTGAAAGCAAAGAAACTTAGGTTGGAGTATCAACACAGCACTTACCAAGTCAAAAGGTCCTGGCAGGTCATTGAACCCCTCAGGAGGCGTGCATGGGACTGAAGCACAAAATCCTGACCAGCACCAATGAATGCGCTTGGCTTCCAAGCCCAGGTCCATCCCTTTCTTGCTCATGGCAAAGAGACAGCTCGCAGGGCAAAGAGAGAGCTCGCTAACCATAAGCCTGCTTTTCATCTGCATAAAATGGGGATAATAAAACCTTTACGTGATAGAAGATTTACTGAGATAGGATCTATTAATAATTAAATGAGACAATAAAGACTTCAATGCTCTTCTTGAGCAGAGAGCTTGGTCTTGTGGTGGTGCCCTTCCGATTATATCACACCTAACCTTCTTTGAAGTTAAAATGCTTGTCTTCTGATGCTTCCATTATATCAAACAACAGTCTGATGGTGAAAAGTGAAGCTAAAAAAAGAAAAACAACAACAACATACGCAGCCACTGGGGCACGTGGGTGGCTCAGTCGGTTAAAATTCTTGACTTCAGCCCAGGGTCGTGATCTCAGGGTTATGAGACTGAGCCCCAAGTTGGACACCATGCTGGGTGTGGAGCCTCCTTAAGATTCTCTCTCTCCCTCTCCCCCTGCTCCTCCCCGCCCCTCTAAAAAAAAAGGTAAGAGAGAAAACACAGCTATGGCTTCCCTCTGACTTTCCACAGACCTGTCTTTTTCATCTTCAAGCTTCAACCTTCTTCTTCTCTCTTCTATCCATGACTTCCTTCAAAGGTTCACGGAAGTATCACCCTTGGGGCTCATCATTTCAGCCATCTTGCTCTTCCTGAGAGATTCACCCACTTGCACAGTCTCAAGAGTCTTCTGGGATGCTGGGGGTTCCATTGTCTTATATCGATAGCTTACCCACTGTTCTTTCCTGAGCTACAGACTCAGCCATGCTGTGCTGTGGTATACCACTGACCCAACACGGACATCCCTGGGTACCTCAAACTCAAGATTTCCCCACGTGAGCTTATCACCACCTTTCCCACCTACCTGAACCTACTCCTTTTACTGTGTTCCCCATCCAAGAGAGTAGAACCACCATCTACCCCACTGACCAGGCAGAAATATGGGGGTTTTGGGGACCAACCTGCACCACCGAGGTATCCAATTGCTTGTGTCCTTCTTCTACTTGAAATTGGTTCATAACTCCACTACTGAGTTCTGGCAAACAAAATACAATCTAAAGCGTTATGGGTACTTCTCAAAAAAAGAGAGCCCGGCATTCCAGCAGCCATTTTGAACCACGAGGGCAGAAATCAACATGGAGAATGAAAGCTAAGAGACAGGACCCTGGTACCTTGAAAACACCACTGAACTGCCACATCAACCCTGGTGCCCATCTTTGGAATTTTATGTAAAAGAGAATTAAACATCTCTGTTATGAAAGCCATTATAATATACAAATTTCTGTTCTATCTATGCAAAAAAAAAATCTAATTCTACCAGAGTTAAATTCCTCAAAACCACTCTTTTTTTTTTTTTAAAGATTTTATTTATTTATTTGACATAGAGAGATCACAAGTAGGCAGAGAGAAAGGCATTGAGGAGGAAGCAGGCTCGCCGCTGAGCACAGAGCCAGATGCGGGGCTTGAGCCCAGGACCCTGAGATCATGACCTGAGCCGAAGGCAGAGGCTTTAACCCACTGAGCCACCCAGGTGCCCCTCAAAACCACTCCTTAAGCACCAAAAATTCAGGTTAAAATATCTCAACACATTTGGCAATAAAATTATTCATAGAGCTCCTTCACCACCATGACCATCTCTCCAAAACATACATTTCTCAACAATTAGTAGTCAGGATATGGTATCACCTGAAAATATCAAATCTTCTCAATGAATTCACCACATAAAATATTACTCATGTCATGTAAAACAAACAGTAACAAAAATAAAGTTGATTTTTAATACTTACTATAAGGTCAATGCAGCTAATGCCACCAAATACTTTCATCAAAGAATATATTTTCTGTAAAATGCAGTTTTTATGAAGAATAAGAATAAAGTGACATTTTAGTCAAGTGGGACAAACATCAAATTGAAATTAGTGTATTTCACTATGGACGGACCAAAAGCACTAGCAAGAGTCTTAGCAGTAAGAAAGAGCAAAATGGAATCCTCAAAACACATTCAATTGAGAAGCTTTAGTTAGGGATAGACCAAAAAGAGAGAGAGAGAGAGAGAGAGAGAGAGAGAGAGAGAGAGAGAGAGAGAGAGAGATGAGACTGTTGGCTTAAGAAAATTAATGAAATAGCAAGGTGCAAAGCAGGCAATGATATAGAAATGTTAGTTAGTATGTGAAAAAAAAAAAAGAGCCACTTATAGAAAACATGAAAGAGTCTACACCGAAGGCTTAACAATGTGTGTCACCAGTGATTTTAAGTAGGGTTTAAAAAAAAGAAAAAAAGGATGGGAAAGCCTTAACCACTGATCCAACAGGACTGAAGGAGTCTCTGGAACTAGGAACTGAATTTGGCTTTGCAAAATTCCACGTCAGTGAGTCACAACTATCTAGACTTCTGCTCCCCGCACAGCTCAGAAGGGAACAGAAGACCCTGAACTCTGCAAGGCCAGGAGCTAACACTCTAACTGGCAGCTACGCGCAGGCACCCAGCAAGAGAGGAACAGACGGCTTCTTACCTCTGACTTCTCTTCTGGCTGAAAAACAAGGCTTTGCGAGTCTGACACCTGACACCTTAGCTTGCACAGGTCAAACCCACCCCCCAAGAGGTGAGGCCAGCCCACGCCAGCAACAGGGAAGTTTCCTGCATCCTGGGGCCCCGCAGGCTTGACGCTAGGGTGTCAGCTCTCAAGGGCCTTGTAAAGTCAGAGAGTTTTGAGATCTCAAAGAAATAAAACAGAGCATCCAAAATACAAAGAGCAGACCTCCAGACTTAGTCCTTAAGTGTGGCCACAGACTGAACGCTCACGCCCCCCCCCCCCGCCACCCCGACCAAGTTCACATGTTGAAACCTAATCCCCGATGTGATGGTATTTGGAGAGAGGGACTCTGGGAGGTGGGTGTTAGGTCATGGGGGGGAAGCCCTGCTGAATGGGATCAGTGCTCTTCTCAGGCCCCAGAGAGCGCCTGGCCCCGCCCTACTGTGAGCCAAGGGCAAGAACACCGTCCTCCATCAACCAGGGAGAAAGCTCTTCCGGAGCCGGAATCTGTCGGTGCCTTGATCCTCGCCTTCCCAGCCTCAAAACTGAGTGGAATTAGTATTTACCGCTTCAGCCGCCCGCCCACTCCAGAGCTGCCTGGAAGGGCTAAGAAATGTTTACAGTAAGAGTGACATCATCAAGCTTCTACAAATGGACACATATAGATTTATCATTAATGCAAAATAAATTTAAGATGTGAGCGTTTTAAAGTTTAATATGGTGTGGGTAGAATACCCCCACATAATTAAGAGATGCTCGAGCTTGCGGAATGGTGGCGTGGGACTAGAGAACAGGTCACGAAGGAGCAACAGTAGGAAAAAGCACTTTAAGAGCTTTAAGAAAGCACAACTGCGATGTGCACGTATTTTTATCCAAATGTTAGGGCGTCATCCAGGGTCCTCCTGTTTATTGTGGGCAACCGTAAACATGCTTGCTTTAGGGCACTATCCTCTAGGCTGAAAGCAACTCACACCCTACAGTGGAACGAACATAAGTTTGTAAGAACACCTCAGTGACTGAACTTGGTCAGCGCCTGAACTTGGGTTTCACAAATCCTCAGGTGTACACAATGAGAAGTTTCCATCATAGAAGACACATTGCGCTGTCCTTATGGTAATGATTACGAAACACCACCATTTCCCAGAGTATTGTCCAACTCGAGCTAGAGATACTTTTTAAATGATTCTGCTGAGGGGCGCCTGGGTGGCTCAGCGGGTTAAAGCCTCTGCCTTCGGCTCAGGTCATGATCTCAGGGTCCTGGGATCGAGCCCCGTGTCGGGCTGCCTGCTCAGCGGGGAGCCTGCTTTCTCCTCTTTCTCTACCTGCCTCTCTGCCTACCTGTAATCTCTCTCTCTCTGTCAAATAAATAAAATCTTTAAAAATAAATAAATAAATGATTCTGCTGAAATGACCCTCCACCACGCCGTCACTGAGATACACCGCACAATCAACCTAGAATTAATGCCACATATGCACTGAAGTTCAAAATTCTGTAGCCTGATCCATTACACAGAGCAACAGCACATGATAAAAAATCACCTTTTATTTTAAAAAGTATGGCGTAATTGTTTTCACTTCACATTAGCAGATTAATAGGTCCCAACAGAGGCTGCTCTGGTAGGCACACCTATTGGTCAATTTCTCCAGGTTACACACATCAGACAGGAACCTGGTCTTTCCATCACAACAATTTACAAACAGTGGCTAAATTTAAGTGTGTGCCAGGGAGAGACTGTTGCATTTATAGCTGAAGAGAATTCCAACAAGATGACTACAGGGAAACATCTAAAATATATTTACCAGAGTATTTTTTATTTTTACACAAATATATATATATTTTTTTAGTGAGCTCAGCACCCAATGTGGGGCTTGAACACATGATCCCAAGACCAAGATCATGTGCTCTACCAACTGAGCCAGCCAGGCGCCCCGTATTTACCAGAATATTGACTAGCATGAAACCATCTGTTCACTATCCTAGGTCTGGAATATCTCAGACCTGTTTGAACTGAAACAATCCTACGTAACTGAGAACAAAACAAAGGAAGACTCATGACCCCAGGGTACTGGCCAGTCCATGGCCAAGATAGCCCCATGATGGCCCAGATGCAGAGATTTCCAGTTTCTCTGATCACTAATGCCCTTTCCCCCAGGAAACAGTGGGGCACTGTTAAAGAGACCACAAAAATGCTAAATATTTCCCAAATCCTCTACAGTACACTTATCCCCTGATTCTCGTAACACAAAGTCTACCAATTCTTTTAAGTTAAGTCTGGGCATATGAAGTGCCCGGGGATTTAGAGAGCCATTCTCACATACTTAATTCCAGCCACTGTCTTATACTGAAAGAGTACAATTTCTTAAAATTAACTGAGGAGTTGTTCCATCAAAGCCCAGCTTAGGTGCTGGGCCAGGAACTTTACATATCAAAGTTTACTCCTGACCGTGCCCACCTTTTGAAGGAGTATTCCAGATAAGAGTTACAACTTGCAGATCAGGGTATATGGATCACCCATCCATTGCGCAGCCTGGTATTCAACTTTTTCTTCCATGGTTGAATGAAGACACGGTAACATTTATGTTTTTCAATCGCCTGCACCAAACGAAAACATCTCTAGAACTTAGTTCTAGGCAGGAAGTCAGAATCCACATCCTTTAGAACACCTGAGGAACCCTCCTCAGTCTGTGGCGTCCTGGATCAAAAGCCTCTCGGATCCATGTTTAGGACTTCAATCCAAGTTAGAATCCAACACTCAGAAATTGAAATGACTCTTTTATAAGGTGAGACAGGATGACTGACAGAAGCTTAGTGCTTCTCTGCGATGGTTACAACCCGAGTTCAGATCCCCCAAAATATTCTGGGGGAGCAACAATGTAATTTTGATCACGGTCTCTTATGGAAGGGTTTACAAAGTAAATTGTGCAAACGGGCCATTAGGGAATGAAACCCCTCTTTCAGATTCCTCTAAGTTACACAGAGCCTCACACGCCCGTGTCTAGTTACAGAAAGGTGAGTATATGTGCGGGTAATTCAGAGTCCTCTATCATGAGTCCTCTTCCCTAAAATGGGGGTTGAAGAGGTGACCCCCAGGACTCAACGTCAGACCCCAGCTTGGCAGGAGTTACTAACAACAACACGGGTCCCCAGACAGTCACAGATGACATACTCCTAACCCAGACTGTGTTTTCCTGATGCTGGATAACACACTTACATTTTATTCATGTTTAAGGTCTGGTACAATTCATACCTGTACACGCAGAGCAAAGCAAACAATAGTGACACGTATATAAAATTCAGTCTGAAATTAAAGCAGATCATGCATGAGCATAAATCCAGTTACACCGGCACGGAGTAACTGTCACACACACACACACACACACACACACACACACACACACACACAGTGCCGGACTAACCTGTCACACACACACACACACACACACACACACACACACACACACACACACACACACACAGTGCCGGACTAACCTTTCCTCCTACCATTCTGTCCTCCAGCCCCCGGGAGTGTGTAATGTACAGATTCTTATCAGGGAGGTATATACTGGAAATATTTAATATGCAGATTCCCACAGAATAGAAACGTATCTTCTACTACTTGAGAACCCAAAATACCAATCAGAAATCTTGAACCTTGTTCACGGTGTACAGTGTAAGCATCTCTTTGCAAAGAATTAACTTTATCTGCTTTCACACAGTACCCAGCACACCCTGAACTGGAGAAACTGTGCCCGGAGAATATTCTGGCAAGAGCTCTACTGCTTTGTTTTCTGTTGGCAACAGACAAATACTCACGGCAGACATACAAGGTGCAGGAGGCTGAAAACTGAGCTGTGCAGAGAACACAGGGGCTGGCAGCAGAGCGCAGACAGTACCGGCTAATAAGGGAGACAGTTAAGAGTCACGCACAGGGCGCGCCTGGGCGGCTCCGTGGGTTGAGCGTCTGCCTTTGGCCCAGATTGTGATCCCAGTATCCTGGGATCGAGTCCCACACAGGGCTCCCTGCTCTGTGGGGTGCCTGCTTATCCCTCTGCCTCTGCTGCCGTCTCTCATAGATAAATAAATAGAAATCTTTAAAAAAAAAAAAAAGAGTCGCACACAAATCAAACAACTTCACCAACAATACGATCACACAATAAGACATAGTCCATGAATAAGTAGGACAAAATCACAAGCAAAATAATGACCACTTGTAAAAACTGCTCTAAGGAACACAGACCTAGACTGGAGCAGGGAACCACTCCTTCTTCAGGGGTGCTCCCTGCCTGGTTAATCACAACAACAACCCCAGTGAGACCTTTCTCATACCAAATTAGACACAAAAGTAACCGAAGCTAAGAAGGTTGGATGCAATTTCCTAAGCCAATGTACACACAAACACGGTGTGACCTGAGGATTAAGTCCAGGTGGATCTATCACGACACCCCTTCATCATCCAGGCCAAGGGACCGGGGGAGGGAGGGGCTGTCTGGGACCCCAGGGGCCCTCAGGGAATCCCATGCACAAGGATGGCCATGGGCACTGGCTCTGCTCCGGTTGTGGGGCTGATCTATGCGAGCTTAGGAACCTAGTTCATTTCCAACAAACGCAGCTCATGGACAGCACTTATTTAAGCAAGTAGAATAAAAAGTTACTCAAATTAGAAGTAACAAAGTAAGTTGTTCTGTTGAGTGGGAATGCTTCCGACAAGTTACTAGCATGGAATGTGGGCCAAGAAGGGCTACGTCACACTGGCTCCATATCCTCTTACTTATTTCTCTGTGTCTAAATGTCATCATCTGTGCAATGGGATAACAACAGCGCCTACCGCATCAGTGGACTCTACCTTAGAATGTCAGTCTTTGTAAAGCTTGCAACACTGCCTGTGTGGCACATGGTAAGCCTGTGTTCTGTAGACCAACAAAAGGTTTTATTTTGTTATATTGCAATTAAAAGAGATTATAAAATGTTGTAAAATACCATTTAAAAAAATGAATCTCCAGTTTTGTCTTCCCTGTAATGATGGTATTACACTGTCAGCTTAGCGTCAAAATCACAATATTCCAGGCTTTTTATTTAGTAGTCTTTGAAATTACATCTCTATTAACAGTTCTGACTACAGACTCAAAGAGGAAAGGCAAACGCCACCACCTGGCGGGAGTGACATTTTCAAAGACTCAGCCCCCACCATGGCTGTCAGAGGTAAAGGGGATTCCGAATAAGTACATATTCACAGACTTGGGGGCGGGGGGAGTCTAGACTAGAAGAGTGTGCCTCACTAATTGAAGCTGGATTTTAAACTATAAGAGGACATTAGGAAATGCAAATATGCCACACATATCTGAACTCCTAGATGGGTCCTAATGAGAATCAGCCTTGCTTTGCCAGGCCTTGGAAGGGAGATAAATGAAGCTGTAACTTGGACCAGTAGCCCAGGCTATCTTAACACATCATCAGGACACGGAGGCCTCCATCCCAGGATGTGTGAGGTCAAGAATTATCACCAAATATACGGCCTTCTGTTTTATGTACCAACACTGACCCATGTATTCAGACTCTGAATCTGGTGGCTTCAAAAACAGTTCATCAAGAAAAAACAAAGGGAATGAGAGGATTTTTCATGTATGCCATATCTCCTTCTAGAAGGAGCTAAAGGCCATGTGCAGTATTTAGTCACGTGTTGATGGATTATCCAGGTAAGAAGGTGGTTGTGGTTTTATCTGCTAACTCATTTATATATTCTAATAAAGCCAACTCCACTGGCTTCTTATATGGGTAAAATGAGCAAGCACTAAACCAATCCTCCTTTCCTAGGCATTTATCAGAGCTGGGCACTCCTCGTGTGAGTGGAAAGATACTTAAAAGTCTACCAAGATTACCAAAGTTGAACAGAAAGCAGGTGATTAACAGTTTACACTCCAACAGAAATTTCCATGTATTCTTTGAAGTCATTGTCACAATATTTAAATGCAATTCATAATGAGTCATGTTTCAATAGCAATATCGCTTATGTCACACTTCAGATATTTACCAGAAATTACAAACGGTTCTTGGTGCTAGAAAATAGGATGACAAACTGGAGATGGTGTGAGGCAGTCAGAGAGACAGCAGGGGAAAAAAAGGAAAAGGTGAGCCAAGGTCCAAAGAGAAGGGGTTGTGGCAGTCCTCCAGCACATTCACTTGAGACCGTGGGGGGGGGGGGGGGGGCANGTTCCACAGAAACCCCTGACCACAGAGCATCAAATGCTCCTCACAGAATATTAAAGGTTTCAGCACACCGTTCTGAAGCTTGACATTCATCTCCATTAACACTTAACTACACGTTTCATCAAATAAACATCAAATTATTCCCAAGATAAACACTGGTAGGTGTTAGTTGAAAGGGAAAGACGGGAGGCTTAAGCTTCTACAGTTTCTTTGAAGTTTTATTTTGGTTTCAATAAAAACTCGGAAAGCCAGCTATGTAAATTGAGTTGGTTGAAAACAGCGACCACTTTTCCTGGGTAAGAAGGTTGAAATGGAGAGAACTAAATGAATCTGTTACGATTTAAAAGAGAGGGAAAAGTCCAATGCTGTTAAAAAAAAAAGGCAATTTCAATAAAGAGAAAACAGAAAGGCACCTAGACAATAGAGTAAGTAAATTCACAAAAAATATTTCAGGTCAAAAACCAAAGAAAGTGTCAATCGAAGTGCCAAGCTGAAAAGACAATGATTGCCCCAAATAAGCATTCACATGACTACACAGCCTCTTCACAAACACACACACACACACTGTGTTGCTCTCTGGTTTGGGGACATGAGTACTGTGACTTGAGAAAGCAACATCAAGGAACACTTAGCAAGAGTCAGGTGACAGAATCTTCATTGAAATACCTCATTCTCATGGGTCCACACCTGTACTGCCTGCAAGTTCAACCAGACTTCGGCAGTTTTCCTTCTCCAAAATGATAAGGACTATAGTCTGTGTTTTAATTCAGAAATGCATTCCAGATGAGCTCAAAGGAAGGTTCTGCACGCCCCTAATCAGATAATCCTATCAGTCTGTCAGTCTTTGTTTCAACACTTTCATGAAGAATCCTTGGGTGTTTACTGCAGTATGGGCTGGGAGATTCCATTAACAAGCTTTCAAGTTCTACAGAAAAATTCCAGCTTTTGAAAATTTCAGGGGAATTACACAGTAACACACCAGCTTTTCTGATACAAAGAACTGTGATCTATTTCTATCAAGACTGCCTGTTAACAATTCTTTCTTAAAATATGGACCTAATGGAAAGTGTGCATTAATCGTATTTGAACTACTCAGCTCTAGATATCACAATCTATGAGGACTTCATATAAATCTTTAATTCCTATTACTAAGACATTTGTTTTTGTTTTAAACAATGACATGAAAACTAAACCTGTAAGACACACTTTCAGAATATATCCATCAGCCATTTAACTATTTAGGACAGAACATTAACACGAAGAGAACACTTGATTTCCTATTTACCAGCCAGGAAACTAGCTCTCCGAGTGATTTGCCTAAGATCACCACCAACGTATACATACACTGGTTTAACACCTGTAATAAGTCATTTTTGCTTTTCTCCCTGGAAGGCAGAATTACCTCAAGGATAAATACATTGCTTCACATTGAGGAATTACTCTGGGCCACCTACTGCCTGAAGTTCTAGGAAAACCACAGCAAAGCAGACAGGCTTCCTGTGAGAAATTATCATTGGTCAATCAGCCATTACAGACGGCAGGTAGTAGAAATGAGACTGGAAGCTGAAGGCTGGAGGCATGATAAGAGAATAGCTACCAGCCTTGCCCTAACTTTGTTGAGATTTAAAAAACAACAACAGGGCGCCTGGGTGGCTCAGTGGGTTAAAGCCTCTGCCTTCGGCTCAGGTCATGATCTCAGGGTCCTGGGATCGAGGCCCATATCGGGCTCCCTGCTCAGTGGGGAGCCTGCTTCCTCCTCTCTCTCTCTCTCTGCCTGCCTCTCTGCCTACTTGTGATCTCTCTCTGTCAAATAAATAAATAAAAAATCTTTAAAAAAAAAAATAATAAAAAAAAAATAAAAAACAACAACAAAAAAAGTCACGTTCGACGTCTTAGCTACCTCTGTAAACTATTTGCAATTTAGGAGTCCAGAGAAACCAGCACTTTAGGGGAACAGGGACTCCATATGGAGGGAAACAGAATTCCTATAACAAAATATTAAGGGAAAAATGATCTGTCGTCCACTCTAGCACTGCAAACTTACCCAGTTCATCAAGCTCTGGAATGACGATTTTCCAAAGCAGACTTTATTGCAATAAAATGTTTCCTTTGTCCAGAGAAACCCCTTTTCACGGTAGGTCATGTGTAATTTCAGGGTTGTTTCCATGCAGCCCCAATTTGTGTTCCTAGGGAGTCCATCGCTCTCTGGAATAAAGGACGAACACCACTTACGCCTTAGATTCAAGAAGTTAGCTTCCCTAGAATAATGATCTGAAGGATCCTGCACACGACTGTGAGCTTTTCTTAGGATCTTGAAGACGGAGCGACAGTTCTTCCCTCACTCTCCAGCCGAGTACCCCGTCCGTGCGGTGAGACCGAGAGTACCCGCTGGAGACATTTTCCCGAGAGGTCCTTCACTGCAGGGTAGAGACGCAAGGTATATTCTTACTGTGTTTTAATTACTAACTATTTTTGGAAGGCTCTTCCTTCCATTTCTAATCCTCAAAGTACTTTGGTTTTGACAGAAATAGAAGATACATAAATGTCCTTCCTGTCTTTAGAAAATTATGACCTTTGAATGAAACAAAATCAATCCTGAATCCCATAGGCTCAAAAGTGATCTTCACCAAAAACTCTTTCGACAGTTGCCAGTTGAACTTGGAATAGCTCACGTGGGCTAGTCAAGTGAAAGAGGTGGTCAACCAACCCACAGTAGAACAGAGAAAAGGCAGAAACAATGACTGTCCCGTGTATCTAGAGACCAACACTTGCCTCACGGTAATTACTGGTGTGCTTGTCTGTCTCGCCCAACTCTAAACTCCTTAAAGGAAGGAGACCGGTCTTTGCATCTCCCAGCTCATTCAATAAACAAACATTAATTCTGCAACAGTTTAATGTGGTTTGTATTTTCCCACGTTGCCTTTAACGGAGAAGAATCCCACACTGGCTGCTCATTTAAACTGCTTTTAAAAAGCCTGGTCTCCATGCTGATTTTTACTTATTTATTTTTTTAAAGATTTTTATTTATTTATTTGACACAGAGAGATCACAAGTAGGCAGAGAGGCAGGCAGAGAGAGGGGGAAGCAGGCTCACCGCTGAGCAGGGAGTCCGATGCGGGCCTCCATCCCAGGACCCTGAGATCCTGACCTGAGCCGAAGGCAGAGGCTTTAACCCACTGAGCCACCCAGGCGCCCCTCCATACTGATCTTTAAATAAAGGATAAGTCCATCACAAAAACATATCTGTTATCTTTTAACTATATATATATATTTGTTTTGTTTTATTTTTACTTATGACTGCAAATGTGTGAGTGTACATCACGTGCCCACCCCAAAAACATGTTTATAAAGCAGAAATAGAATAATCCTCACAACTGAAGAGCGGGAGGTGAAGTATGTGCCCACAACAGCTGAAGACCAAGGCCCACATGAATTTCCCGGAGTTCAAAGACGACCAAATCTAAACATCTACAGCAATATTTCTTGGGCTTCTTTAATGAAAGTCACATCACAGGGTTCAAGGAAAAATAAAGGCTGGAAATACCATCTAGGAAACCGCTTGGAAATACACATCAAAAGGGCTATCAGTCAGCCCGTTTGTGTCACAAATTCCTGCTCAACCACCGACACCATGTCATTCCAGCCAATGACACCTCTGAAGTGTCAACCTGCAACGGGACCAAGGGTTCCACACAGAACATGAAGTTAGGGAAACTAAATAGTGCCTAAGGTGAAAAGTCATCTGCAAAGAGTTACCACCAGCCTTTCTGTTCCAGTTCCCACCTTAAATCAAACTGGCTTGACCTTATGGCTTAGACGACCTTCAGCTGCGCTCTCCCTTTTCCTGATGACTAGCTCCTTTTGATGGATACAGAAGTGCCCTTCTGAATGCTGAGCTGAGGGGCATTAGGGGAAGGAGGTCACAGGGGCAGAGAATGCCACTGCCTAATCCATAAACTGAATTCGTTTAAAATGAGACCCCACTTAAAGAAGAAGAATTGATTGAACAGTGTAAGTAGCACGTGTTTAGGGTATCAATCACGTCTCACATGGTCTCACACCCCAACTCAGCTCACAAATGCAGGCAACAAAGGCTGTGATCATCTCAACTATAACTGTACTTTTAAGATGTAAAAACCAAACTTGTTACAATAAAAATTTTGCAAATAAAATCAGTACCTAGACACATCTTAGAATGAGTAAATTATTATTGACAGATACAGGTTTACTGAAACCCTGCGTTATTTCTTAAATACAGATTGATTTGGAAATCCATTTTGTATCAATGTAAAACACTACAAACTTTTTTTATTTAATAAGAATCCCATCAATATAAGACTCGACTTTAGGAAACTAGACATAGATCTGTGAGAGATCTCAGAGTTGACAGTATTTCTTGCTCTAATCATCTTAGTTTAAACTAAAGCATGACACTCAAGGAGGAGAAAATGACAGCTGAATGCTGGCCGTCAAGGAGAGTAAGAAAACGAGGAGGGGAAGAGGGAGTCATAAATGCTTTCTTAATTGTGTAACTCCCACCCCGTAAAGGAAACACTACGATGTTTGCTAAAGGTTCATTACCAGCTGGCTCCTGGACTTGAAGGCAAAACAAATAACACTCTGAAATAGGCCTTATTTGTATAGAATGATGCCAAAGAGCCAAAGGAAACATGCCCTTCTGTGCATTCAGCCCTTTCCGTGACCACAGGTTCTGAGCTGGAAACTGACATCCAATGATGAATGAAGCGAGCTCCCAGCTTGGAAGAATGCGCAAGTTAGTTACAGCACAGAACCAGGGCTGAATTCATTTTTACTTTGTTATGATTAACTACGGTAAAGATTTAAAACCACACGCCATCTGGGGGGCCTAACATGCCCAACTTCACAAAGGCTGTTAGGTAAATGCATTCATTAGTTAAGTTGTTCGATCCTGACTGATCCAGTGTGAACCCATGATATCCATCCAGTAACCTGGAGCAAAGGATGAGGAATGGACCTATAATCAGCTCCAGCTTTCACTTGCTGTGGTTTATTTCTGAAAAGATTCCATAGTGTCAACAATGTTTGTTTCCCACAAATAATACAGTTTCATTCTTCCTTGGAGACCCTACCTAGGGAGGAAGCTTAGATGCATAAGCCATTAGTACTAATTATTTGTAATGTCTCAGGGCTTTAGAACAATTACTACTAAAGTTACTGCCTGGAAACAGGATAATTACACTAATTGGAGTTCATCAGATATTCATCTTCCTAGTAAGCACAACAGATGAGGTGAAATTTAGTGTCCATAAATGGAAGCCCTTTCAGCTGCCTCAAGTGATTTTTCAGAAGAAATACAATGTATGGAAGGCAACCCTGTACACCGCACAAACATGGAGTGGTTGGCATGCATCAGAACGGTCCTGGAACACTGTTACGGGTCGGCAAAACCAACACATTCCCGCCTCCTGGTCTTTTCATCCAGAGGAGTGGAGACATTAAATAATCACATCAGTATTGATCAATGCAAGAATAAAAATGCCAAGTGCTACAAGAGATGTGGGGACAGGCAGGAAAGGCATCTCTGAAAAAGTAGCATTTAACTGAAGAGTACTTGGGCAGTGGGAGAAAGAATAATCCAGGCAGAAGGAAAAGTAGGCAAGAGCGTGCATGCAACATTGAGAGAACCAAGTGGGGGGCCATATGGCTGAGAACAGAGGGTGGATGAGAGAGAAGGATGAGGGAGTTTGAAGAGGAAACTAGAAGAGGAATGTGCAGAGACTTGTAGATCAACAAGGATTTTTTTTTTTTAAAGATTTTATTTATTTATTTGACACAGAGAGAGATCACAAGGAGGCAAAGAGGCAGGCAGAGAGGGGGGCGGGAAGCAAGGCTCCCCGCTGAGCAGGGAGCCCGATGTGGGCCTCGATCCCAGGACCCTGAGATCATGACCCGAGCCGAAGGCAGAGGCTTTAACCCACTGAGCCACCCAGGCGCCCAAGGATTTCTATATTTTATTCTAAGTGGACCAGAAAGTCATGATATAAAGTCTTAGGCAGAGGGACACCATGCTCAGACATGGAAGAGTATTAGGCCAGTCAGTAGTCAGGGAGAGGGACAGAAGCTTCTACCAGGTTCATCGCTCAGAGCAGAGGGTACTGAACACATGGAAAGACAATGACAAATAGAGCTTTGTTACCAGGAAGAGCCCAGTGTTCAGGAATGAGAGGGAAAAAGACTGACCAAGAATAAGCACTAAATGAGGACCACGGACATCAGCTTGAAAAGAGATGTTACGTAACTTAAAAGAGTTAAAATTAAAAATTCTATTACTTACAGCAATTTTATGCAAAACATAATTTACCACTTATAAGCTTTTATAAAAGATACTAAATAGTACCAACTTTCAATTATATTAGGGCCTGTGGTTTATCTGGTGTGGTAAAATTGAATTGTTATATTCGATTTCATGGTGGATTAATAAGGGAATATTTTTATTGCTGTAGTTAACACAACATGACAGGACCTGAAATTTGAGACAGCAAAGGCAATGGCTGAATCAGTCCAGAGGGCGCCCTCAAACACTGCACGCTGCTTTTTTAGAAAGAGTCTCTCCAAAGTATACGTTAGCAGAGCCATATACCCACATCCACATTTGTTGAGACTGCCCCTCAAAAAATCCCCTGAGTATCACTACTTGTTTTCTTGCTCGGAAAGACCCAAAATTTATTAGCCTTGATTTTAGCAGTCATCAAGACTTCATGGGATTCCTCACCCTTCTTACTTTCCACCCCCTAGTGTCCCACTGTATGGTAAACCTTCCATCACATGTCTACCCACTCCTCCCACACCTGCCTTTGTTAAAACCCCCGTCTTCCATCATCTCCCATCTATTAAAACCTGCTCCCTGGTAAGACTGTGTGTGGTGAAGCCCTACCCGTAAGACTCGATGCTAGAAGAGGATTTTAAATTAGACTATGCGTCTGTTCAACTCTTTTGTCTACAATATGGTCTCTCTGCCATCGTCACTCTTGGTAGGAGCTTTCTAAAGAGGGCTTTCCCCAAATAACTCCATCTTCATCAAGACTAGCTAGTTCTTTACACTGTCCTCACTACGGAAATCTCGCTCACTTCCTTTGTTCGCTCTCTTGTCACAGTTGGGTATGTGGATGTCCAAATGGGAAAACCTTCGGGCAGAGGCAAAGAATCCTAATACAAGGCTCGAGTGAAAACCAGGTCTCACCACTCGTTCATGGTTACCGGTTGGTGGCAACTGCTTAGGGCACTGTGTTGAGGATTCCAAGGCCTCTGGCAAGGAGCCATGGTCCATCATGCACACAACAGAGGGGACAGTACCTGCCTACACCCTTTGCCGCCCCCAGTACAACGATGCCACAGAAACACGACTTTGAATCTTACACTGGGCTTGACATTTTCTAGTGATGTGAATCTTGGGGAAATTAACTTCTCTGCATATCATGTCAAATGGAGGCACTTATGTTTGCCCCCTATGGCTGGGTGAGGACCAAGCCAGGGGCACACGTACTGTCAATTCTCTCCACTCTCCTCTCGAGGGTAGGGACCAGGGAAGCAGCTTTCTGCACAGGGGCTTTCAGATGTTCCCCACTATTTCTTGATCTCAAGCATGAGTTGTTACACGTTGAGCTGTGTTCCCAGACAATCCATCCACTGAAGCCCTAACCTCCAGTACCTCAACATGTGAATGTATTTGGAGACGGGCTCTCTAACAGGGTGATTAAGCTAAAGTGAAGCCATTAGGGTGCACCTTCACCCAGCAGGACTGGTGCGCGTGGAAGAGACACAGGGATGGATGTGTGCACACAAACGCAGGGCGATCCAGAAGAGGGTGGCCATCTGCAAGCCAAGGAGAGAGACTTCGGAAGAAACCAAACACGCCAACACCTTGATCGTGTACTTCTAGCCTCCACAAACTGTGAGAAAAGCAATTTCTGTTGTTTAAGCCATGCAGTGTGTGGTGTTGCCTAATGGCAGCCCAGGGAGACCAAGAC
Source organism: Ailurus styani (assembly GCA_002007465.1). NCBI lineage: Eukaryota > Metazoa > Chordata > Mammalia > Carnivora > Ailuridae > Ailurus > Ailurus styani. The sequence continues at coordinate 790,091 of LNAC01000508.1, read as the reverse complement.
AGGAACAAAGCGGTGGTGTCTTCTACCGTTTCCATTACTACATCTCCTGTCCCTTCCCTTCCTCTGTCACACAAACACCAGGAGGAGGGAGCAGTGGGGCTCACTGACAAGAGGTCACTGACTGCAGACCTGCAACAATGTAGTTTTGCTTACTGTTTGTACTTACCAGAAATCTTGCCCACACACGGGGAATCCAGACACTCCTAGAAACAGAAAGGAATGGTGTTCCCCTCTCTCCAGCCAGAAACATGGCTGCAAAATGACCAAACAGAAAACTTCCAAGCATAGCCCCTTTCTCCTTTTCAGAAGCGTTTTTACAAACCTTAATATTTAACAAGGAATGCCACTGCACAAATACCCACCCCCCACCTCCCCCCAACACCGGACCGCCTCATTAGGTAGAGATCGTTCACTATGTTCTCAGAATCAGACTTAAATGGAAATACCAATGAAACCTTGCACTCACCACTATGCACTGCAGCATGCTAACACCTTCGTGTAAGCAGTTAGATGATTTCTCTACCAGGTAAACTATGCTAACATGCCAGGGCCTGTTGGGTTAGCCCCATCATGTGCTGCTAAGACTAACAACTATCTTCATGCCCAAAGGGGTTGGGTTGGGTTGGGTGGGGTTATACAGCTCTATCTCCCCCAAGTTATACCCTCTTCCAATAGTAATCATGTCCAACTGGAAACTGCCTTCTGGTTTTTTTGTGTGTGTTTTTTTTTTCACTCCCCTTAGAGACAGCAGTCACATTTTTTGCAGCATTACATCATTCAGGACTTCTTTGCCCTTTATCTGAGATTCTTGGCTACCTCACTATAGAAAGTAGCGACAAAAGAGTCTCTCCTTTGGTAGAATGCCTAGCCAATGGCGATCAATACAGGAAGAACAGCAAATAGCAGCTCTTGGCTTAGAGAAGGCAAGTTAAAGGGGAACATGAGTTCATCTGTTCTGGTTTGCCAACTGCTCCCTCTAACCACTACCTGCTCTCCTTAGCATTGTAGGATTTGTTGCCGGGAGCAAGGATAGTCAAAGACTATTGCTGGTATGGACAGCACTCAAGTTCAAAGTGCCACAAGGTGATATTTTATAAGCAGGAAGGGCTAATGAACAGGGTTGTTTGGGTGAGGGCAAGCAATGTGAAGCCTATGGGCATTTAGATTCACGTTTACAAGAATTCACTTTTTGTTACATTCCCTGCACTCAGAGTTGGTAGAAAGCTAAACATGAGATCTTAGAGATACTAAGAGAACTCCTTGCCCAACGAGTTTATTCCATTTAAAACTACCACTCTTACCTTAGTGAAATCATGTGTTACAATTGCATTGTGCTGTTACTTCTCTCTGCATTGTGGCCAGTTGGGGTCTCCTAGGATGACCTCCCACCCAAGAGACTTTAGTACAGATGAAATAAAGCTAAAGTCTCTGGATGGTGGAAACAAAACCAGTTAGAACAGAAAGGGCGGAGGGGCATGGAGTGAGTGAGCTATTAATGCTTTTGTCTCTTGCGCCAATGAAACCTTCAGTGAGGCTTTCCAATCATTAGTCAGCCATTGGATTTGACCAGGGATTAGAGTAACATTCAGATGGTAGTCACACGAAGAAACACATAACCTGGGAAACCATTATTAATCTTGTATTAACGACCTTGTGGAGAGCATTGTTGCAAACACCTGTTACTATTTGTCTGAAAGCCAAACACCGGAAATTCTAGAACCGGGTGGGTTTCCGAGGTCCAGTTGGGTGAGCCCTGGGAAATCAAGGCTAGAGGTCTGGACAAAAGATCACCAGGGCTACTGAGGCATTCTGAGGGCTGTCACAAACCTTGTCAACAGGGCGTTACTCGCTGAGGTCAGGTGCTCAAGAGAAGCCCCGGGAGCTATTGTCACCACCAACTGATGAGAGTCTTTTCTCCTTAGGAAAATGAGTCATCCAGACAAGATTCCAGACCACCTTGTTTAATCATCTGAATGTCTTTAGTAACACCCAAGTGGTCACGTATCCTCGCCCCATCTTCTTGATGAAATGCAGGATAACGGAAGCAGAAAGGCATCTCCCATCTTCCCATCTATAGATCACTGATTTCTCCAGATCTGCCTTTTCCACAATCATCTCAAACACGCCCAAGGCAAATACAGATGCTGCTACTCTGTACTGAAACAGCTGAGAACATTTGTAAAGGTCAAAGACAGCCAATATTCCTCCAGCCCCTACTGCTTCGACAAGCTCAGAGAAGCTAAGACAGAACTCGAGGAAGACCCAAGAAGACCTTTCTCCTGTATCTCCTGAAATAAGAGGGATGTTCTTCCAGTTGCTGTTGTTTTCTCCTCTGATACAGTGTTTCCCCAATTACTTGTTACTATTTAACGGGGCTATTGTATTAGTCTGTGTGGTCGTGGTGTTTTGAACAGCTGTCAACAGGTCAGGGAGGCGGGTCTGTTCAAAATCGGTTTGCCAAGCAATCCAGGAAACTTGTCATTTAGAAAGCTCAACCAGCAAAGCCTGGCCTCTAACGTCTGTTTCTTCATCAGCTGAAAAAAGAAGTTTTCACTTGGACTTATTTTAGGAATATATTTCTGACCTACAAAACTGTAATAATTAAAAGCAGTATAAAAACAGTGAAGCCACTGCCGGTTTCCCTGGAAAGGACAGAAATTCATCAAAGCTTATTCTCCACTTATTGAAACGTCTAAATATGAGATCAAAACGGTCTCTCATCAGAAGTAAACTCACCACAGTTTCTCCAAGTACGAACGCACACCATTTACACGGCTAAAAGGAGTTTCAAGTACCTGATTATGAAGCTCTACCAAGTGTTTGTAACAACTTAGGTACTTACGTGCCGTATTTTCATGGCTACTTCAGAAACTTGCAGCTCTTTAAATCCTTGAAATCGGCCCAAATACTCTAAATGGTAATTCTAAAGAAAAACGACTAAATCTCGCGTTTTATGCAGCTCTCAAACCGGTAAGCCAGATAACACTAGGAATCGGCATAAAAGAGTCCACCTTTTCTCCACAACATTGCACACTGGACCTACCAAGAGACTCCCTGAGCATCCCTAGGGCACAATGCTGGACTGTTCCACTCACTTTAGAGCATCCCCTCCATGAGTCTAAAGCCAACTGGCTTTCTTTTCAACTGTGTACCCTCGCCCTGCAGCCCCCCAAGCCTGCCCCACAGCTCATTTTAGGAGGGAAACAAAGACCCTGACACCAAAACCTAGTTTTATGAGCAAAGTTATTTTAATGCATGTCATAAATGCTTTGGCCTATGAAGGAAGTCACATGCTAATGCGATAAGAAGAAGAGATAAGCTGGGGGAAAGAGGGCCTTCGGGTAGTAAAAGCAACAGCAGGGACCATGTGCAGACAAGGTGCACCGGAGGAGGGTTGGTGGAAGGCAGAAGAGATGGATTCTGCAGAGGAGGGGAGAGGAGGGCGGCAGGGAGAGAGACAGAGGATCAGGACTGGATTTTCAAAAAAATGGTACCAGGGTAAAAGAATGGCAGGAATTTAAGTTGCAGACATTGAGTAAGAGTTTGACTCAATTCCACAAAAGGGAGGGGCAGCCGGAGTGAGGCTTTGTTGGGAAATACCTGGTTTTCTCCACCGGCCACTAACCAGCTCATGGGACTCTGAGTGAGCCACCAACTTTTCTGAGACCGTTTTGAGCTCCAAAAGAAGTGTCTAGGTCATGAGCTTTCAAACGTTCTGTTAGGATGACACAAGTATTTACAAAAGGCTGAGGCTGAAGTTAGGGTGGTATTGAAAAGCAGCCACCAAATCCCTGTAAACGAATCCAGCGTGGAGGCAGAATGAAAATGGGTTCACGAGGTTGGGTTTCGGTTTGTTTCTCTCATCAGGCAGCCCTAGGTACACAGCAGGAAGGGGGTCAACAGTTTCTCTGATTAGTATCTCAAGGGCAGAATCAGAGGTAAGGCATCCGAGCATTTATTTCCACTTGTGAAGGGTAATGAAGAAAGCAAAGGGACCAACCAAAGCCACATGCATCTGAGAGTCCTTATTAGGAGTAGTCACCTTCATCATCACCGTCATCATCATCATCACCACCACCCAAGAAAAGGATGACTTAAGGATATTAGCTCATGTTCACTATGACAAGAAGCACTTCTAATCTATAGGTCACTTCATGTATTTAGTGACTAAATATTTATTCTGCATTGTACCTCTTGTAGATAACTAATTCTTCACTGAAGAACTTGGGACAACTCTAAATGAATACTGAAAATGCTAATATGTTAGAAGGTCACCCCCTTAATCCCACGTCCACCTGATAGAAGGTAAAATGGCCAGGGCTTACGGAAAGTACAGTGCACCACTGGAGAGCAGAACAGGGCCATCAGACATGGATTTAAATCCTAGGACTTTCTATTATCTCGACAGTCTTACGTACAGTATGGAGCCCTCCATTTTTCATTCATTCCTGGGTAGATGTATTTTACAGTTTGTTTGAGGGGATGAAATTCAATCAAAGAATATGAGATACAGGAAATATCACAAATGTCCTACCTCATCCTTCCACTTCTCCGGATTAAACAAAAACAACAGCAAAAAGCAAGCTTTCATTGAGGAAAATTCTTAAAAGATACAACACCCATATACAAAACCTTTCCTACAGTGAACACCTGAGAGATAAAGCAAAATATAATTTCCCTCCTAAATCCCTAAGATTCAAAAAGCTGTTAAAAAAAAACTATGTAGAAAATGATTTAACGAGGACACCTGGGTGGCTCGGTAGGTTAAGTGCCTGCCTTTTGGCTCAGGTCATGATACCAGGGTCCTGGGATCGCGTACCACCTTGGGTTCTCTGCTCAGCAGGGAGCCTGCTTCTCCCTCTCCCTCTGTCCCCCCACTCACTCTCCCTCTCATATATATGAGATCTTTTTTTTTTTTTTTTTTTTTTTTTTTAAAGATTTTATTTATTTATTTGACACAGAGAGAGAGATTACAAGTAGGCAGAGAGGCAGGCAGAGAGACAGGGAGAGGAGGAAGCAGGCTCCCTGCGGAGCAGAGAGCCCGATGCGGGCCTCGATCCCAGGACGCTGAGATCATGACCTGAGCCGAAGGCAGCGGCTTTAACCCACTGAGCCACCCAGGCGCCCTATATGAGATCTTTTAAAAAAAGAAAATGATTTAACCAAAATGAAAATGACTTTACCTTCACCTAACAGCAAAACTCAGTATCCAGAAGGACAAATACAAATCACTTGGGCGGATCCCTGAATTAAATGCCTGAAAGGGTCAAACTGATTCCAGGATGCACCAAACCCAAATATCTGAAATTCCAAAGAACTAACTTCCTTTTTGCTTTTCAGAAGCCAGGGTGGGACTAAGGTCTTCACAGCGATAATTCCAAAAATGCTGTGACCAGGTGACAATACCTTTACCTTCCTGAATAATACACGTTTTATACTCTGGGCATGGGGTGGTGGAGAGATGTGGCCAAGTGTATACTCCATGTCCTCAGAATTTTATTAAATATCCAGATTGGTTTATATCAGTCTCCGTACTAATGACTAAGACACTCCTTTCAAGTGCAAACGAATGCATCTTGATTCAGGACACAACAAAACTTCCTACGTTCAGGAATCTGAATCATGTCTATTGCCCAGGTCACGCAGTTTTGCCCAGATTTCAACCTTATCGAAAGAGTAAGCCTTTCTCTGACGGTCTCTCACTTTTTTCCCCATTGTAGTATCAGTTCAGTACAGATGCTGGGGTTGTATTAGTCAACCCACTCTGGACTTTAGAAACTAGGACAAGTGCCCTGACAACAAATTCAAGGTATCATGGTGGGTTTTCCTAAACCACATACTTCGGATTTCTACCAACTTCTGTCCAAGGCACCACCACAGACCTGTTTTTCAATCATAACCCCTTTGAAGCTAGTATGTGAACAGTTACAGACACAGAGAAAGCTAGTTCTCCCACTTCATGGTGAATGTGCCTTACAGAATATGTGAGGCAGTGTCCTAAATGTCTGACGATTTCACTTGACCCTTACAACAGCTCTGTATCGTAACCCCCAGTTTACGGATGAGGGTTGAGGCACAGAGAAGCTAAGCAATTTACCAAAGGCCTCACAGCTAATCAACAACCCAGGGAAGCTGGCTCCCAAGACTAACTCTACCACACCAACCCTCCAAATCATGCTTTTCTAAATATCATACTCCCCACACCATGTACAAACAACAGCTGAAATATATCTATTTCAAAGAGAAGTTTAAGCAACAAACCAATGAAACCCAGTCCTTTCTAAAATATGAAGAAAAAATAATCAATTCAAAAACAAGTTCATAAAATGTGTAAGTGATAAGGAGAAACTATTGTGCAAATGCTTTGCCTTCCCCACTAAACGTCATTTTTCCATATTATCTTGAAATGTTTTCTTATGCCCTGGGCCCCTGGTGTGCATGCAGATGGTTTCTATTTCTAAATCTCCAAAGCTTTCAGGAATTTATTCCCAGACTTTGAAACCTGCTCACTTGCAACCGCCCCTCACCAACTGCCTTAGCTAGTCAAAAAACTGTCTGCTTTCCTGTTTTTGTTCAAAAAAATCAACTACGTTTGGAAGGCCTGATTTGGTAGGTTATTTAAATCCTCAGGTTGCCCAAGGAAAATCCACCATAGGACCCTGTCTGCATCCACGTCAGCCCATTTCTGACTTCCAGAGGGGACAAGAGAATGCTGTTCAATCGGCGTTGCTAAGACCTGCGCCTTCTCGAAATTGCAATTCAACTATATCCTGGTAAGAACTGGATTCTCTATGGTCATCTTTTACTCTCCAGGTGGTTCACTGGACACTTACCTAGATGTCTGTCTTAATAGTGGAGGGAACAGCATCCAACAGAAACCTTCCTTTGGCAGGCTTGGAGCATCTGTGGCTTTAGGACTATCCCTGTATTTCCCCAAAAGAATGTAAACGCCACCTCTTGAGTTACGTAAGTAGCCATGGGAAGTTCAATGAGGGTGGCTACCCTGGCTTCATTCAATCCACTTTTGGGCAAATTCCCATACAGTGTCTCATTAAATTTCAAATATGTACATGTATGAGGACAGTAGTTAGCAGTTACAGTATTTGAGCATCTTTGAAACTGAAATATCTGATTTCCAAGGGAATACACTGAAACGCACAGGTCCTGATTAATCAGTATGGGACAAAAATACAGCCCAAGATACAGAAATGAGTTAGTCATGGCAATCACACGACTGCTGAATGCAGACTGAGAGGTCAGGAGGTCTCTGAGAGCTAACCATTGTGCTTATGCACATTTTAGCCACATGTGTGGTCCGTATTATCGTGAGAAAATAAGAATTATTACCCCAACTGTACAACTAAAGAAAGTGAAATTCAGAGGCTTGAAGTCATTTGCCCACAGTGGCTTAGCCAGTGTCTTCAGAGATTTTTCGAACTCAGTTCTTTCCACTCTGCCTCAGGGAACCTCCCCCAAATGCACCTTCTCAAAACACACCGAGTATTTTTCTCTTTGGGGGGGGAAAAAATTATGGGCTCATCACAACCTCAAAGCTGTTTCCTGATTATTTATCTACTATAATTAAGCCAAAGAGTAAAGTTCATGTCGTGTTGGGTTATCTCAAGTCTTAAGACACTGGAATAAATGGAAAGGATCGGGTGGGCTGAGAAAACGTGATAAAAGGCGAGATGCTGCACCCACTTCCCAGAGAAAACCTTGTCTACAGCCTCCATTTTCCCTCAGCCACTACCTGACTTCCAGTTCACCAGCTAAAATGGTCATTAAGACGTCACCCTTTGATAAAGAAGGTGTAAAATGAGTAGGTTTAACTCCACGTAAGCTAAAGGCCCAGGCAAACCAGAGCATTTCTTTCAACAGAATCAGACACCAAAAGCAATTGCTTCTGACACCGATAGTTGACAGGCCTTTTCCGGATTTTTTTTCAAAACAAAATTTTAGAAGAGATCAGAAAAATAAGACAGAACAATTTTGTAAGTCCTTTATTTCGTAAGCATTGTTTATTACAGCTTTTAAAGTTCAGTGGCGCTTCATGTGAGTTTTTAAGCCTGTAAATGAACATCTTAATTTAAGATGTTCAAGGCAACCCACTTGTGTTCCACCGCGAGAAATTGGAAATGAGCTTCTTAGGACACTAGCTAGGCTCCCCCATGCACATACATAGTTAGAAAGACCAAAAATTGATTATTTTCCAAAGACCAACATGAAGCACTATAAAATAACTAATAATCATACAAAATTCTACACCAACTAGCTTAGCTTCATCACATTAAAAAGATTTTATTTTATATGTATACATAATGTGTACATATGAGTGTATATGTTAACATATGTACCCGTGTGTGTATTTACGTGGCACCTTAAAAAATGTTTGGATTTTCCAAGTTTTTACAAAACTACTGTGTATAACACACAGACATCCATTTTTTGCATTTGACAGTGACCAAATCTCCCCCAAATGTAAGTTTTCCATACTTTGCTTATCTTGACCGTGGAACAAAAATGGCTTTTAAGTTGTTCTTAATGTGAATGTTTAAAAAAAAAAAAAAAAACCACAAAAACTAAAGAGGCAGAACACATCACGTCTTAGACTATAATATGATGTGTTCTGGGAAATCCAGTAAAATGGTAAAGATGCCCCCAACGACAGTGAGCCAAAGCCCTGAGAGCTCTTCCATTGGACATTCAAATCAGGGTGGTGCAACGAGAGAAGAATCTCTCCTGCAAGCCGTCGTGAAAGCATGAGCACCGGTCAAAGACAAAAATGCCACTGTCCATATGCTTACTGTTGGTGCATTTTGTCAAAAGGCCCATTAGCTCCCTTTCTTGGCCTGCTAAGGACTGCCCCAAAACTACCTGGATAAAAGAACAAGGTAACTGATGTTTTTTTCCAACTCAGTTTAAAAATTATCTTGCTTAAAAACCTAAGACTCACTGAATTTGGGGCATATTAGCATATATTTGCTATCAAAGTCCACCTATATTCCAACTCACTTCTCCCTCAAAAACATAACCGTAAAGGGAAAAAAAGAAAAAAGAAACTGCAGATAGCCCTCTAAACCTTAGTAAGACGCTCGATACTTAGGAACAGAGAGGGTGCCAGCCAGCCACCCTATCAAGTATAGGCGCTGATATATTAAATGGGGTCAATATCAATACTCTTTTATTAAAAGGAACAAAAGAGATGGCTTTCATTTGCCTTCTACATGTCATCCCACCAGGGTGGACCAAGTATACTTAAACACAAAATTCCTAACGGGTCATTGCAAAAATACGTACTTATCTATTTTATATCCATAAGTCATCTTCAGGATGGTAGGCTAAAGCAGCCCCCCCAAACCAAAAAGAAATCTAAATGGCCATAACCTGGATAACACACCATTTTGAAGAAAATTGACCATCAAAGGTGTATGTATCATGGCTTCTTCTAGATGGTGCCAAAAAAAAAAAATAGGAAGCATTATTAATTCAATCAACCATCTGCACCCCATCAGCCCTGGTTGGCTTCTTCCTCCTTCCTGCCCTATCAGTGATTTCCATCTCCGTGAGGCTGGCCTTTTGGGATCCCTAGTGAAACAATGAGGCAGGAATCAAGAGGAGAAACAGACAGGGTTAGGCTTCTGACAAGGTAACCATTTTCTCTGTTCTGGGTTTCGTAGGCCATCTTGTTCCTATAAACGCCAAAATGTCTTAATTTCTCCCAAGGAGTGACACTAGGGGCAGATAGCCAGTGTCAGTTTTGAAACCAGTGTCCCTTAATCAAAGGACCAGCAGCAAAAATCTGTCAAATGGTTAATTGATGCAAATCGAGGGCCACCATCACTGCGGTGCGGTATGCTACAGAAAAAAAGAACAATGGATAGTACTAGAAAGGAAAATCGCAGTGTTCGGTCACGAAAATATTTAAGCCACAGTTTGCTCTCATCACCAAGGAAAATCTTATTTTTTGTCAACTGAAATCCCTAAGAAAGCAAAAGACGAGAAGGTGACCTGGAAAAGAAGACACACACACAGAGAGGGGGGAAAAAACTGTCATTTGTATCCAAGGATTTCACGCAACATTTGGGGCAAACGCCTTTGTTCCTCGGCTTGGGAAGGGAGTGGGTGGGTGGGTGATGGAGAGATCAGACGGGGCTGCCGGGGGCCCTCCACACCCTGCTCTCCGGCGCATGCGCGAGGCCAAGACAAAGGAATAGGTAATTACAGTCCCGATTCATTCATTTTGCCCGCAGTACTGAGGATCGGTTAGCCCTGGCCGGAATCCCGGGGAGGTGGGTCCACACCCCTACTGCAGAATGACCACCTCGATGCTCCTCGGCCGGTTTTAACCCGCCACACATGGGCTCGTGGCCTCGCGGGAGACCGAGGTGTGTCAGCCCTGTGCTAGGTACTCAAAAACGCACCCGCGAGCGCGCTGCTGCTTTCAGCAGGGTGAAAAATCACACGGGCAAAGGCCGTCCGTGGAGTCCGTTTCGCGGCGGAAATGTCTCTGGGGAAGCAGATAAGGAGCCCAGCCGAGCGTTCGATGAATATTCATGAAAAGAATGCGGTTTGTAGCCGCGCGTTCTGTGTGCGAACGGATCCAGGGATTCCGCAATTTTTATTTTTCGGGGGTGTGGG
>LNAC01000508.1:680137-778048 GCA_002007465.1 Ailurus styani | reverse complement strand
CGCCCCCCCCCCGCCACCTGCTACCCTTCTCGGCACCCCAGTCCCGCTGGCGCGGCCGTCCGCCTCAGATTCCGATACCTGGACGGGCGGTGAGGTTGGGGGTGACCCGGTGGCTCCCCTCAGCCCAGCAAGGCGGAAGGCCTCGGGGCGGAGGGTGGCGGCTCCCTGCGGGCGAGTCCGGGCGGCGCCCCCGCCGACCTGCCGAGCCGGGCGCGCGGCCCCTTCGCGCGCGGGGCTGAGCCTGGAGGTCCGCGGCTCGGGACTAGCGCGAGCGCCCGGGTCCCCCGCAGTGGGGTGGGCGGCGTCCCCCCGCCGGCATGCTCTCGGGACTGGGGAGAGGAAGGAGAAAGGACAAGAGCCCGAGGAAAGGACCCGTCGGTGTTTTCTGTCAGTGCTTGAAAAGGGGCCACCCGATCCCGGGAAGACTGGGTTAGCGGAGGCAAGCCGTCCAGGGCTGCCCAGAAGCGCGCGGGTCAAAGCCACGGCCGACTGCGACGTGCCGGGGAGGCTTCAGGCCCTGCCACTTCCACCCCGGGACACAAACTAACCAACAGGGTGGGGTCGTAGGCCCACCTTGCTTATCTGTTGGCAAGAAGCAAATGCAAAAAAATAACATAACCTGACAACGCTTGCAGCGGCCGCTCTTTCATTAGACAAAAGCCAATTTTACCTTCCCGCAATCATCCGAACCTTTGGAACTTTTATTTGCGGCATTTGGGCGCCCTCTGGCTGTGCTCGGATTGCTTTCCCGTTTGCCAACACCCCAGCAAAGGAAACCACAGAGCTGCAAGTTCTCCTTCAAGGTGGATCTGCGCTCCTGACCTGTGCGTGGATTTGGGGGTAGGGTTGTCCTGCGAAATCGAGGTGACAGAATGCCGCCGTATTTAAAAGGGAGGAAGCCAAAGGCAAGTGCGTCCGCATTCCACTGAGGAAAGGTAAGTCCATTTTCAAATAACGGGAAAAAACTTATCAGAACTTAACTACATTTAAATTAAGCAGGGTGACAATGTCAACCCAATACTTCAACTTTGCCAGAAGTTATGCAGGGGAGACACTAGGCTACCGGGCTGAACGGATGTTTAGAGTTCATACGTGACCACAACACATTAAACACGTGCAAGCTGGAAATGTTCACGTCTTAACCAAAAGGGCATAAGAAAAAAAAAAATGGTGATTTTGTTTCTATGTAGTTTGTTTTTTCATTTTTTCCTTTTTTTTTTTTTTTGCCACTTAAATGAAATAGCAAAATAAGAACAGGGAAGAAAATTACAACTAAGTTTGCTTCCAAAGCATTTTATATATTTGAACATTTATGCTTAATAATTTCATGTGTTCAATTTGTGTCCCTCATTCTAGAACAGCATCTATGAGGCTGCAGTTTTATTAAAGCTCAAGACATTTACTGAATGTATTTGTTAGGACATCTGAATGGTTATTTCATTAATATTCAGTTTTTAGCTCTGTGATCTTTCAGACATGTCAGTCATCTGCAAATTAATAAATGTAAGTTCCTATTGTGTTTGCGTGAGAAGCCTCTGAATGTTATCTTCTTTCTATTTTCCCTTTGTCCAGTTTTTCCAAAAAAAAAAAAAAGGACAACACAGAAAGAAATGTTTGTTACCTTCAGTGCTTCTGGTCAAATGTTCATGATGGAGAAAACAGGCCTTTCAAAGGTGTGATTGGAAAACAGATCACAGGTTACCATAGAAATAGGAGGCAAAAGCATACACCCGTGAGACTGTGTCTTGTCAATTCTGTCTTCCATCAGATTTAGTTGTCCTTTTAAAGGATTTTTTTAAGGAATTCTTCTTTAATGAAACAATGATGTAATTGATTGAGAGTGCTATTAATCCCGGAATTTGTAGACACGTATCACATGGTGACTAAAATGTTATATCTCAATCCATTATTACATAAAATCCAATATGGTGATGTTTTAGTCTGATTTTTAGTCGTTTTCTAACATCTTACATTTTTAAGGTGCATCTTGAAAAATTTTTAAAAACACACACTTAGGGAATTCACAAATAAGCATTTCAAGCTCTGGAGTTTTAAAAAAAATTGTTAACATTAACTATTGTGGACATCACTAGCTGCTTAGATTATAAACTAATGGACTTGGATGCATACATTAAAGGTGCAATTTATGACAAATTTAATTACCTGTCGACATTACACTCGTGAAAATAAAAACTGCTTTACTTCCAAATGGAATGAATATATTTTTAATAAAAAAAAGCTCCACTTCCTGGGTTGTAAAATGAGTTCTATTGTCATTTTCAATTGCCTGCATAATTTGCTTCAGTGAAGCATAACATGCATTATGAAAATACTCATCCAAAAGATAAGTTATTCAGTGATTACTGATTTTTCCTAAAAGATTTGCCCAAGAATTGCTTGCACTATAAGGGACACATTGTCACCTAAATTCCTAGTCAGTTTCCAAGAACTTCAGTGTGTGTTCAGCTTTCCGGATTGTTACCGAGTGCGTCAGTTGAGGCATCTGCAAGAGATTAGGGTGTAGTCCTCATCTCACCTCCGAACCTCGCCCACCGCTCCTCTCTCTGCACCTCCCCCATCAGCCACACAGGCTGGGCATCTTCCTCACTTCCCCTTCCTTTTCTCCTAAAGAGTAAAAAGGATTAAGGCCCCCAATAAAAGGTACAGACCAACAAGAGTGAAACAAAGGCATGGTGACATACTGTCACCTGTGTTATCCCAGCTACATTTGCTTGACATCTTTCTGACTCGCTCCTGTTGAAGCCCACCGTGACCCTCAGAGACCCACACAAAGGATTGGATCCATTCAGCTCTATGCCTAAGTACTGGGCGGATAACCGAACCTCTGTAAATGTTCAAAGACCTGACCTGCAAATTGCATGCTTTCTAAAGGCCAGACAGCCAAGGTGACATACGAAACTGCACAGCTTTTGTTCCCCTGAAATATATTTATGATTTTTAATCAAAGGAAAATATTGAAATCTGTAAATGGATTTCATCTTTCTCCCTTCCTCCCCTTCCCACCCTCCCATGATCACAACCTCACCATTCACATACCCAAGTGAAAGCACTTCCTTTGTTTCCATCAGTGGTTCTCCAGCAGGTTGCCCTTTGGCTTCCCAGAGCACAGTTGGCAATATCTAGAGGCATTGGGGGGGAAGAGGGTGCAAGAGGGAAAGTGCTCCTGGCATCTCATGGGTAAAAATCAGCATTGCTGCTAAGTATCCTCTAGGATACCCAGAACACCCCCACAACCCACAATTACCCGGTCCAAAATGCCCATAATGACAAGGTTGAGAAACCTCGGTTTAAAAGGGCATGAAGTTGGAGACTTGATTTCTTTTAAGAGCACGCACTGCAAGAGGGCCTGGCCCCTGCTGTGGGTCAGGGTGTCTAGCAGGCACTAGGTGTAGACATATAAAATTGAGCAGAGATTTTCCTTTTAGCAGCGGCCCACCATGCACCCTGAGCCCTTCCCCAACCCCCTTCCTTGCCTAGAACACGATTCTGAGCAGTCGCTTCGAGAGCAGCGCCAAAGATGAACCGCCGGGATTTTGAATTCCAGTCTCTGTTCCTACATGCTGAGGAACTGGAAGAACATGACTTAACCTGGCTGCCCAATTTCAGCCTCCCCTTTATGTCCTGTAAAACATTAGCTGGGAAGCCCGAGCAAACATGTATTTACTACAAAGCATCGGACTCGAACTAGAAGGAGCAAGCTGACCTTGGCCTTACATCAGAACATTTTTGCCCAAGATAAAAGACAGATTAAAAAAAAAATTATCTTAATCCACCAGAATTGTTCCCATTCCCAACTCCCTTCTCCCTTTTGTACACTGTGATTTCTGCCTCCCTCCCCCACCGCCATCCCATCAGTCCCGAGATAACTTTTCTACTCACCGGCATTTTCTATTCAGGAAATGCATCAAACCAGTGATAAAGGGTGTTTGCCTGCCTCACATACAAGGGCTTTTCCTAGACGGTGCCCACCTGTTTCTCCAGACATAGGGCAGGGTAATAAAGCAGAGGGACCTCAGTCTTAGAAAAACAGTCCTTAATTCTTTGGCTGCCCTTCCCCCATAATCGCTTGTTAAAACCTTCAAAGAACAAGTTAGTTTTAAATGGCATAAAGAATGTTGTAGAACAATTATTCACATGGCTCTACTTTTGAATAAGTGAGACGGAAGAGGTTCTAGTGTTAAATAGCATGAGCCTGAGGTCTAACCCATTCCTTGTTCCTACCTGCCTCTACTCTCAGATCAGTCCGTACTGGTAATTAAAATATTTTTACTTGAACTCCAATGTAAGGAATGGTGCCGAAAGTAAATTGCTAAGTGCAAAAGCAAGTTGCCAAACAGAATGCAGAGGATGCACATTTTTGGTTATAAATTAATTAAAGGATCCTGCTTTGTCTACTTCTCCAAGTGCAAATACTGTCCAAATTCCAATATATCTACCCAACTCTGCTTTTTAGATAGACTCCCGAAAACCCCCAAATAGAGCCCATGACCCTGCTGTGTCTCAAGTCCAGGAATCTCCTGCTCAGACAAGGTCAACTCAATGTCAGAATGATTTCTGAGCCAGGGTATTCGACACAAAGCATCATGGTCCCTGTCTTAGGGCATCGGTGTTACAAAAGGACTTGGAACAAAATAGAAGAACGGTTTCATTGTAATTAAAATATTCATTTGATCAAAATCAAACACAAGGAAAGATGTCAAAAACTTCTTCTGAAGTACTAAAGCAAGGTGCTAAACAGTTCAATTGGTATTGTGCTGTTAAGCTATCAATAAACACGTGGGAAAATTCTATGGGGTCTTAGCCCAAACTGTTACCAGCAGCCCCCACTGAGAACTGGTGTCATTTCAGAAGTGGGTGGAGGGTTGCTCAGCTTTCTAACATCATGTTACACAATTCTACGTTAAACGAATATTTTGCGGTGACGGCTCATTACTGTGGGACGCAGAGTGTATAATTTGGTACGTTGCTAGGCTAAGAAATCACCACTTGGAGATTGCCTTCTCATCAGCTTTCCTGCTCTGTGTTTTTTTTTTAACACCATACTACCACTCCTTGGGCCTTTCTGCTTCTTCACCTTTAAATTAGTGGTTTGATTTTGATGAAGAATGTGGCCTGAGTCTCTCCTTTCGGCTGCTGGACCAGGTCTCTGGGGGACCCCACCCCAGTCTACCTCTCATGCAGAAAAACATCCCTCGCAGCTTTTGAAGTGATTGCAGGAACAAGATGTTAGCCTAGCATTAGCCCCTACTCTGCCATCTGTGTATGAACTTTCATTTGGCGTTGATGGTCCCACTATCACATCCGACATGCCGTTTTCTGGACGTCTGTGTATCTGAATGATCTTCTATTATATAGCATTGCTGCTGATTCTAAATCACTTAAGCATTATATCTTCTATTGAAGGCCAATTATCCTCCTTTTTGTTTTTTACTCCTGGCAATGCTGCTGTGACAACTTTAAACACATAGTTCTTGTCTTTTGAAATATTTTCTCAGTTTTAAGTCTCAAGAAATGGGATCCATCCATCACTGCTATGCTGATTTTTATGGTTTTGTCCTCTAGTAAGATTAAACAAATATCAAGGCAACCAAAAGAAACAAAGGGAATTCATTTCCTCGGAGATCCAACCCCAATACATTTTACAACTTTTCATAGGTGTGAAATGTTTTTAAGTTGCCTATATTTAATTAGGGACAGGATGAGACTTCTTTTTCCAGTGTTGATTCACTGTATGGGTTTCATCTGATGTAACAGTCTGTCTCCTATGAAAGGGTTATTTTCAATTCTGTTGATAAAAGTCTTCTATTCATCCCTTTAATCACTTTTCAATGGGAAAGTTGATTTCATCTCACAGACCAGTTCTTTTTGACCTCTGTTGAACTTGGCTGGAATAGGCCTAGGAGAGGCAGCAGACCAGCTTGAGTTTTAGATGTTAATGGTCCCAAGTCCTAACTGCCTCTGCTTTCTGGCTTTACAAGTTTGAGCACAGATCTTCATCTCTTTTAGTCTCAGTCTTTTCATCTGGAAAATGGACATATTTCCAACTTCACTGGCTTGGTCTGAGGATTACACAAGAATATGTATTTAAATTCCTCAGCCAATTCATGAAACACACCCAGAAAAATGTGTGCTAAAGAAGCTGATGTTACAGCACCATCAGTAGAGTCAGTAAGGAAGGGATAAACTAGAGGAGTCAACAGGGAGAGTGGGAGATAACGGGTCCCTGTATGGGAAACCCGTAGCACACGGTATCCCTCCATGTTTGCACAAGAAACTTAGCTCTAAGCTTCCTGGCAGCCAAGAAAAGAAAGTCAAAATAGTATGGACTACTAGCTGTCATCTAATAAAGGCAATGTTTGCAATGGATCCAGAGGGACAAATCTTCCAAGCAATCGACTTTCAG
The DNA here is from genome assembly GCA_002007465.1 of Ailurus styani. NCBI lineage: Eukaryota > Metazoa > Chordata > Mammalia > Carnivora > Ailuridae > Ailurus > Ailurus styani. Next base: position 771,624 of record LNAC01000508.1, on the reverse strand, counting down.
AGGAGTATAAGGATGTAGCCCTTTCTGTAAAGGACAGTGAATTACATAAAGGACAATTTTTCAATAATGATATTTTACTGGACACAGAAATTTTCTCCTAAGGCCATCTAGGACATCAAGCTGCAAACTCCACAAACCATCATATCACAATTCTGAAAATGAAAATTCTGGATTTTGTCATTCATATTATAATTCTGAATTCTAGGGGTGCCTGAGTGGCTCAGTCAGTTAAGTGTCTGATTCTTGATTTCAGCTCAGGTCATGGTCTTAGGGTGGAATTGAGCCCGGAGTTAGACTCTGCCCTGGGTGTGGAGCCGGTTTGAGATTCTCCCCCTCTGCCTCTCCCCCACCACCCACGTGTGTGCATGTGCTGGCTCTCTCGAAAATAAATAAAATAAAATAAAATAAAATAAAATAAAATAAAATAAAATAAAATAAAAAAATAAAATAAATTCTGGAAATATAATATAATTATGAAGTATTTTTAATTAATTTATTTATTTTTAGGAGGAGAGAGAGAGCGTGTGGGGGGTAGGGAGAGAGGGAGAGAGAGAATCCGAAGCAGATTCCCCGCTGCACACGGAGCCCGATATTGGGCTCAGTCCCACAACCCCGAGATCACGACCTGAGCCGAAATCAAAAGTCAGACGCTTAAAAGACTAAGCTAATCAGGCGCTCCTGAACCACATCCACCGCCTCTCCCAGACCCTGAGGCAGCCTGTCCCTCTGAGTCTCAAGCAAAAGTCTCCAACAAGGGGAGCCCATAGGTCCTTGGGGGCTTGGGGACTTCATCCCTCTTTAGTTTTTTCTGCGTGTCCCTGTGCACGTGAAACGAACACCGCAGTGCAAAATGTACTTCTCCAGGACTGCAGTGACAGAACACTAATACGAAACATTTGTATTCTAAGGTTTCATCTGCCTTTTTTCAACGGAGCTTGAATTTTGGCCCAGCCAAGGGCTCTCCCATCTCTGCCGGCAGGGGGCGCCCCGCACCCTGTTGGCAGCTACTTAAAATCTGCTCCAGGGCCTGCAAATTGCCAGCTGGAAGCTGCAGAGGGCAGAAGCACTGAGGAGGGAAGGGGCAACCTGGAAGAGTTTTGAGAGCAATGGTTCCCCATCAACCAGCTGGAGGGGCTCTCGGCTTCCTTAAGTGGCTGCAGGGAAACACTAGGAGCAGATCCGGCCTGGAAGGTGATAGGCCTGATGCCCGGCTGTGCGGGGCTCCCTCCCCGGGGGTGAGGCGGGCTGCAGATCCCCGGCGAGGGCAGAGACGCAGAGAACACAGCCTGTCTCCAAGGGCTGAGCAAAAGAGCATTGACCTAAGCACATGTCTCTACCGCTATAAAAAATTTTTAAATGTGACCCCTTGCGTCGATCTCTATTGTATGCTGTATTTCTTCAAGTTGTTATTAACTGGTCATCTCAAAGGTATGGGTACTTATTTAAGAGGAATTAAAAACTAAGTTTAAACAGAGTCCCTGCGCTCGGAAATATACAGTAGAACGGAGAAGCTTACAGTCTAGGGCAGGAGTTTACAAACTTCTTTCCAAAAGGGCCAAACAGTGACTATTTGGGGTTTTGCAAGCCAGCAGATTTCTGTTGCCACTGCTGAACCCTGCCAGGTTGGAGGGAAAGCAGCCACGGACGATTTGAAAACAAATGGACATGGCTGTGTTCCAATAAAGCTTTATTTATAAAACCCATGGCAGGTCAGTTTTGATACAATATGCTCACCCCTGCAAAATTCACCCCTAGACTGTAATAAACTAGTCTTGAAGCTTCCTTTCACAAATTCAGATTTTTCATATGCAGTCTTTTATTTATTTTATTTATTTATCTTAAAAATTATTCTGGTGCAACTAGTAAGTGCAAGCAAAAAAAGGAGCTCTGTATTTTTTTTAACACGCTATATACAGAATGTCATGTGAATATATTCTCAAGTCATTTTCTTTTCACTATGATAAACTCTGCATTCTTCAGAGTCTCTAAATCCATTCAGATGTTTTTTCATGGACTCAAAACATTTATGACTAACACATAAGGTGATGAAGATTTGCATTCAATCCTGATTTCCATTAAAAGGGGCTTACACTCACTTCTGAGGCTTATTGTATTTTAATCTCATTAACCTCACATTTACTGTCCCAGTAATTGAAATATAGCTTGACATATTTGCCAGTCTAGTCTGGAATTACCTCCTTGTCGGGAAGCAAAAATGAGGGAAAAGAAAGCAAATGAACTCAGCCATCCAGAAGAGAAGGAAAGATAACACATTCAAATGGAAATAAAATATTAAGCATAATAAACGTCAGGCTTAGTGCAGGACATTTTTCTGAAAGTAATGTTTTTAAATATTATATAATAAAAAACTTTTCCTCCATGATACGGGATAGCAGATGAACTCCAGTTAAATAAAATAGATGCAAATCCATGTTAGTTTATCTTAAATTTACTCCTGGCGATTGCAGTTTGCAATTTTGAGTCTAATTCTTACTCCGTAATTAAATGTTGAGAACTGGTCAAAGGTTTTAGTTTAGCTTCACTCTAAAATGCAGCAACGTGCTGAGATTCTGTCCTTTTTAAAATTTATTTTTATTTTTTATTATTAGAGGAGGAGAGGGAGAGGGAGGGCCAGAGGGAGAGAGAGAATCTCAAGCAGGGTCCACGCCCGGCACAGAGCCCCATGCGGGGTTGGATCCCACAACCCCATGAGCTGAACCAAAATCAAGAATCGGATGCCCAACTAACTGAGCCACCCAGGCTCATTGGATAGCCAATGTCGCCTCCCATACGCAGGGTGTTCATCACTAATAAATCAGTATCGACTAGTCACGGAATTTTTCCCATGGCCAAAACATTATTTATAGTACTATACTCAGATACCACTACCAATCAGATCTCACCCCAAGGCTGCCATGTAACTGTCACTTCCAAGATAGTGCAATCCTCATTTTACAAACTGGGGAGCCATAATGTTAAAGAAACTTCCCATGGGCTAAGCAGGATCCTCTTCAACATAATGCCCTTTCTGCTTCTGTTTTACAAACCCCAGATTACCCCTAGACTAGGGCAGGGTGGGCATTGCCATTAGTACAATATGAGTTCATAAGCAAATTAAACATATTTATCAAGCACCTACTAAATAAACAACTCCAAATGCTGGGAATTCAGCAATAAACGAAGCAGACAAGCTTCCTGTAGGCACGAGAGATAAAAACAAAAATTTGAGGTGCTTTGTTGTGGTGGGAAGCCGAGAAACATAGCTTTAGCCAGAAACAATTTGGGATTAAAGAAAGACCTTTTTCACTGGAAGCCATTGAGCACATGTACACATTGGAGGGGACAGCAGAGGGCAGGCAGGCTTTGGGAATGTTGGAGAAAGAGAGGGTTATAAAAGACGCAAGGTCCCTGAGTCCTTGATAAGTCAAGAGGTGTTTGGACCAGAGAAAAGAAAAGGGACGAGCTGGTCTTTGTAGCTGCAGGGACATAGGGCTCACCCATAACATACGGGGAAGGTGAGCCCAAATGTAAGTAGGTGTGAGGGTGACCACATTTCCAAATTTGAACTTACATGCACAACTTATTATTCTATACACAAGTCCTTGTGCGATAACACACAAGCTCCAGGAGGGTGGGGATTCTTGTCGGTTTCATCCGCCTTTGTAAGCTCAGTACCTAGAGCAGTGTTTGCTTCTCACTAGGGGCTCAAACATACTTACAGAAGGGAACGTACAGCAGGGCCCTCGTTTTGCCAAGTCTGATTTTTCAGATCACCACAAGGTGGCAGGCTCGTTCAAGAAAACACGGTATCACCTACTTAGCAAATTTTTTTTTTTTAGATTTATTTATTTATTTATTTGACACAGAGACAGATCAGATCACAAGTAGGCAGAGAGGCAGGCAGAGAGAGAGGAGGAAGCAGGCTCCCCGCTGAGCAGGGAGCCTGATGTGGGCCTCGATCCCAGGACCCTGAGATCATGACCTGAGCCGAAGGCAGAGGCTTTAACCCACTGAGCCACCCAGGTGCCCACCTACTTAGCAAATTTTTAGTGCATAATAAAGGCTAAAACCAGAGAAGTGGTGACTTTCTTTTTTTTTTTAAGTGGTGACTTTCTAATGAACATTCTAATAAACTAGAAAGCAAATTATAGCATTGGGATGCGTATGTACTCACTTTTCTTGTGACAGACGAGACTTGATGCAGCCATGAGAAAGGAAATAAAATGCACAGACTGGCTAAGTCCCCAAGAGTTTTAAGATAGGCTTCTGGTGATATGAAATTATTTTCCCTTAAGACAGTAACCCTTACTGCCTTTCTGCTATTTCTCACATTTGGCAAGTTTGAGCCACATGATGAATGTAAAACACTAGAGAATCCCCAAAGCGAAATAGGATCCTTTTTGAGACTACCTAAGCTGTCTGAAATCTAAATTTTAGATCCTCAGTTTTATTTATACAAATAACATTAGATTGGCCCTTATGTAAAGAAATCTCTTGGTGTTATTCCTCATAGCAATATCTTGCCATTTTGTTTTTCCTTTTCCAACTATACTCTGGAATAATATCATACAAATGAAAATTAGTTATTTTTCTTTAAGAAAAGTGGGACAGGGGCACCTGGGTTCTCAGTCAGTTAAGCATCTGCCTTGGGCTCTGGTCATGATTCCAGGATCCTGGGATTGAGCCCTTGGTCTGGCTCCCTGCACAGCGGGGAGTCTGCTTCTCCCTCTCCATCTGCCCCCCAATCCCAGCTCATGCTTGCAAGCTCTCTCTCAAATTAATTAATTAATTATTTTAAAGTGGGAAACGGGGGTTTGATTCTAACATTTCTGCATAATTAGGACCTTGATACTGTGTTTTTGTTTGGTTTTGCTGGTTTTGTGTTGTCTATGGTAGATGGTATTATTCAAAATATTTGCTGCCCTCCCTAGTAAAGGATTGTACTTCCCCATACGCTGATATCAGACTAGCTGCAAGATTGGAGATGCCCCTCCATGAAATAGAATAAAATCAGCCTGACTCACTGAGGTCGGGAATGACCATGTGACTTGCTTTGGCCATTGAACTGAAGAGAAGGACATGTGTCGCTTCTGACCAGAAGTTTTAAGGACCAGTGGATGGCTCACCATCTCTCCTCCCCCTTCCGCTGAGACTACCTGTTTTCACCCAGATGCGGCAGCCTGTGAATGCCTGTGATGCAGCCTCGTGACGGACACACTATGTGGGTGAGAAATAAATGTGTGTTATCGTAAGCCCCTGAGATCTGGGGCTCTTTTTTACAGTGGCATAACTTACATAGTCTAAGTTGACTGACAATACCTGTGTCAATCACAGAATAAGTGAACTAATACCTATAAAATACTTAGTCCCAAGTACGGTATATATTAAGCAATAGAAAATACTAAGTTATTAATATCGATCATTGTTCATCCATTCACTCATTCATTCACTTTACCTGCCATATTCATGATAAAACACATTTAGGCTTCATCTAATTTATATTATAGGGTGTGGCATCATTGAGAAGCTTAAGATGAGATTTAGAGTCCAATAAAGAAGCTACGATACCTTCTGCATGGAGCGGGATGAATGTACGATGATGAAGTGCCATCCATAGGACACACATACTCAAGAATATTTATTGAACAATTAGTGGTAATTCCCCTGACACCCCTGTTCTGTCTTTGCAGCATCTATTATTCCAAAAGTAACATTTCTTTGACCGCTAAATACAAGCAATGAAGAAAATTACTTACGCTAAAATATTTTAATTTTTAAATTCAATTCCATTGACTAATTTTGTGCTCATCACTTCTGATAGTGAGTTCATATCATCAAGAAAAGGAGGGGCACACTCCCCTACATGTCTTGGGTCAGAGTAACAAAGCAAAGCTTATTTGGTGCCAAATTAGAATTATTTTTATATCCCCTTAATATTTCTATAAGAATGCATTCTAATGTTCCAAAGAATATAAATTTCCTTTCATAATGGTGACAACTTTGTGTTCTTTTTTTCCCAAAGATTTTATTTATTGGAGATAGAGAGAGAAAGCACAAGCAGGGGGAGCAGCAGAGGGAGAAGGAGACTCAGATTTCCACCCGCCCCCACCCACACACACACGCCAAGCAGGAAGCCTGATATGGGGTTCAATCTTGGGACTCTGGGATTGTGACCCAAGCCAAAGGCAGACCCTTAACCAACTGAACCACCAGGTTCCCCGACAACTTCGTGTTCTTAAGACAGTTTGAGATAGTCGCCAGCTAACAGCCAACTTCCTGAGTGATGTAGATCTTGCCTTGCAGTTGCTGTTGATTCTTTCAACTCAGATCAAGCATCACAAATTCCACCCCATCAGACAATTCACAAGGACACTTCTGTGATTGGCCTCTTTAATAAAAAAAGAAAATGATTTTAAACTGTATTCTTTCATGGGAAGTTTTGGAAGCCAGTGTTCCCAACAGAACCTTCTAAGGTCCAACACTTGGAGGTGGGAGATACCCAAAGTGGAGGGCAGGGCGGGAGATTAGTTGAACATTTCTATGTAGATGAACACACACCCAGATTTCCTCCCAATCTTTCAATAGAGACAACCACCTCCATGCTCCCCAGTCCCTACACCCTTGACTGGAAATGTGCCCCAAAGAAACCGATCTCAAGAGGTGCCAGTCTATTTGTTACTGATAAGTCCATGGTGTGAGGCACAGACCTGAAAATAGGGGAATTCAATGAAAGCCAGTTTAGTGATGTAGATTACCCAGCCCACTTCCAAGAACCTGATGCCAGAAGGCCACAGCCAGGAAAATCCTGGCCCCAAACAAGAGATCAGAAGCTTTTCTGGGGATCTGGGTCCCTAATGAAAAGGTCAGTGGGCCCCCTAGCCCACATTTTAGCTTGGCACCTACTTTGAAGTCCACTTGTCCACAGGTCTGTCCATACACAAACAACTTGCAAATCATTTTCAAGTATCTTGGTCTTAATTATAAAAGGACAACCAAGAATCATCAGGTATTTAAGAAAACTTGCAACATGATTTGGAGACTGGAAGGGAGGACTCCAGACAATGTAGAGGTGATCCGGGAATGGATGTGTGTGCCGCGTGTACCCCTAGAGCTTTCAGGGAAGACAGTTTAGTAATAAAATAAGAACAGGAAGATAGATATGCAACAAGCATCAGTAAACAAGAGGGACTTCTTGGGAATTAAAAATATGATAACCAAGATTTAATTTCAACAGAAGGTTAGACTATAATATGGAACAGATCCTAGAAACTAAAACAAAAATATCAGGATAGAGAAAAGAAGAAAGAAAAGGAAATATAGAGGTTCAAAACAAGAGGTCCAACTTTTCTGAAATTCCAGAAAGAGATCAGAAAGGAAGAAATTATCGATGACGTTATAGAACATTTTCCCCAGAACTGAGAATCACAGGTCTCCAAATTAAAAGGGCACACTGAACGCTTAGCACAGTAAATGAAAAGAACACAACAAACACATCATCTTGAAATATCAGAACCCCTGGAGATAAAGAGAAGATGCTAGAACCTTCCAGAGAGGAAACCAAGAAATGGAATCAGGAATCAGAATGAAAATACTAGAAGTAAGAATATAAAACTTTTACATTTCTAAAGGAAAATTATTTTCAATCTGATTTTATACCCAGTCAATCTATTTACCAAAAATAAGGGTACAACAGATATTTTTCAGACTTTTAAGGACCCCATCAGAATGAAGATTAAAACTAAGGAAGAGTGGAACATGGAATCCAAAAAGAAGGGTGTTCAGCTCAGAACAGTGTCAAAGGGAAGTCACAGGATCACAACAGGGCTGTGGATTCAGACATCAGCTGACCCAGCCAGGTTAGAACAAGTAAACACAATCTGTGGGAGAAAGGTCTTCCAGCAAAACCTGAGTGGGAAGTTTATATGACACATTTGAGAATTTGGAAGATAATACTGACAGACACTTGGTCGTTCTTTGAGAACATTTGGAAATAAAACAAATACAGTTTTGGGGCCACCTGGCTGGTGCAGTCGGTTGAGTGTCTGACCTTGGTTTTGGCTTGGGTCATGATCTTGGAGTCCTGGGATCAAGCCCTATATCTGACTCCAAGCTGACCACAGTCTTCTCTCCCCCTCTCTCAAATGGATGAATAATTCTTTTAAAAAAATTTACAGTTTCAGAGACAGTAAAACAAGTGATAAAATGTGGTAAGTTCAGGAAAAACAAATTTTTAAAAAGAAATGAATTCATCTACTCTAGTTGTCTCAGTTATATGGCCATAGTAATGTAAATGCTAACTAATAATTAAACAACAAATTGTGACATATTAGGAAAATGCAAGGATGTAAAGGGGGAGGGAAAGACAGGAGAAGACTTTCAGAACACCCTATCACATCGCAGAGCAGAAATTCGCTAGGTAATATCTACAAGTGGCAACTCAAGAACTAGAAAATGAGCAGCAAGATTTGGAGAAAATTGCCAGGGGAACCAACTAAGAATTGAAAAGGAATGTTTGTAAAGAAGACAAAAAGAAAGATGGGAAGGAGTGAGTAAAAGAATTGTATTTTTCATAATGATCCTGTTTGTACCGATAATGTTTTAAATTTTGTGCATATGTTACTTTGTTTTAATTTTTTAAAAAAAGAATGATACAACAACAGACTCATCATCAAGGAATTACCAACCTGGTTGGGGAGATAGACACGAGCATGTAAAACTAAAATAATAATAGTAAAATTTCAATAATAGTTGAAGTCAATAATAGAAGATACCTCAACAAGGCAATTTGTCTAATTGCCAAAAGACTATTTCCAGAGTCAGAGACAGGAGTGCTTACAGAGCCTTGATGTCATCAGGGAAGACTTTTTGGAGAGGTTAGGTCTGTCCTACAGTTTCTAAGAAAAGTAGAATTGTCTACTTGAACTTGAGGAGGGCAGTCCAAGGACTCATTAGAGGTAAAAACTGAGTGTAGTGGAAAGGGGTAGTGAACAATCTGTTTAGACTGAGGCCTAACTGCATACATTCAGTTTAGGTTCTATGGTAGCCATCCAACCATTGCACCAGGAAAGGCCAATGGAGACCAGGCTCTGGAGGTCTAGGAAGCCTGGCTAAAATACTTGGACTTGATCTGTAGTGAACAGTCCCCAAGAGATGCATAGCCACCCTGAAGGAGCACAAATTGGGAGGCAACGAGAATACATCAGGTCTTCTCTTTTGTCAGTATTAAATATGGAAATTGACATTGATTTTTTTAAAAAATTTTTTAGAGAGAGAGCGCACAGGCACACACATACACAAGCAGGGTTGCGGAGGAGCAGAGCAGAGGGAGTGGGTGAGAGAGAAGTTTAAGGAGGCTTCGTGGGGCTTGGCCTCACGACCCTGAGATCATGACCTGAGCTGAAATCAAGAGTTGGATGCTTAACCGACTGAGCCACCCATGGGGGTCTAGCACTGAGGCTCTCACTCAGCCTGTACGTCAGATGGTCAATGAGCACGTCAGTTTATCCCAAAGTGATGTGGGTGACAGAGGGGGCTCCCCCATTTCTTCTCTGCTTGTTTATTGTCATGTTTTGCTGCACAGATGGCTCGTGTTTTACCTTAATTAACTCTCTGAAAAAGGACAAGTGGCTTAAAAAGTTTCCCGGAAAGAAATGGTATATTGAACATGGCACTGACAACGCAAGGACCCACGAGCAACAGACGAGGACAGCAGATGTACCTGTGCCTGAGCAGAGGTAATCACATCTTCTATGACAATAAGCGGGACAGGAAGTTTTAAATGACTGGGAAGAAGTATCGTTTGGAGGGTTTGTACTCACTGTTATTAAAGAGGAACCTTGGCCTAAATGTAAAACATGCCTCTCGGTGGCATTTAATGGCAGGATTCAGCACCATGACTAGCAAGACATCTAAAAAGACTTTGTAGAGGTGCCTGGGTGGCTCAGTGGGTTGAGTGACCGGCTCTTGGTTTCAGCTCAGGTCATGATCTCATGGGTCCTGGGGTCAAGCCCTGCATTAGGCTCCATGCTCAGTGGGGCATCTGCTTAAAGATTCTCTCCTTCTGCCCCTCCCCGCATTCACACATGCACTCTCTCTCTCTCTCTAAAATAAATCAATCAATCAATAAAATAAAAATACTTTCTATTTCAGCTTAAACTCATCTTTAAAAAAATTTAAAAAACATTTACTTATTTATTTGAGAGAGAGCGCAATGCATGTGTGAGCCAGGGGAGGGACAAAGGGAGAGGGAGAAAGAAACTCAAGTAGGCTCACGGAGCCTGACCTGGGGCTCGATCGCACGACCCTGAGACCATGACCAGAGCTGAAATCAAGAGGCGGGCACTTCACCGACTGAGCCACCCAGACGCCTCTAAACTCATCTTTTAAAATTTTCTATGGTTGTGTATTTTACGACACACATATGATTAGCATAATAGAATTTGCATATTATTTATACGGTATGTTAATATTTTTCCCCACCGATTGTGTGCAGTTTCAAAAGGGCTCCGAGCCCACTGCTGTTTCAGGACTGCAGGATGCTGTGCTCAAAATCCTGCTGGATGGAAAAGACTTAGTCATATGGGAAGGGATACATGAATATTCATGAGAGCGTAGGCATAAAGCAGCAGTGAGCTAACTGAGATGAATCTCCTAGCCCTTAGACCGAAATGATGAAATAAACTTGAGAGATACTACAAAAGATCAAGAAAAGAGACAGAGGGCCTGGTTTCATAGCAGAGAGCATTTGTCATTACACTGCCTGCTAAATAGAGCCATCAACAGCATGTGACACAATAACGGTTGCTAGCTTTATGAATATATTGTCCTTGCTCCGTCCTAGGTGAGTGTATATCATTCTGCTCAAAACCCTGTTTTAGGGTCACTCGAGGTTATAATGTCCCTATGAGCACTTTCTTAATGCTCTTACCACAAGGGAATAATTTAAGGTTATTAATAATTTAATAACCTCTCTACTTGGTCCCTCCCTATTTTTAAGGTGCTTTCACACTAATTAGATGTTTAAAGCATAAACACATGAACAATAACTAACACTTGCAAGGTGTTGAAAATGCTCCTGGGGGTGTTCTAAGAACTTTACACATTTTACCTCACTTCATGCTCATCAAAAATTGGTACAACTATTAGACCCATTTCATGGATGAGGAAATCAAGACCCAGAGAAGATTTAGAACTCGTCCACAATTAATTGCTAAAGCTGGATTCCAACCCCGGGAACCTACCTCCAAACCACACACTAACTACTACCAGAGTGTAGTGTAATTACTCTAAAACACCTTCACATGATTCCTGTTTTCTTTTGAGATATCCAACCCTTCGATTCTGTAAGTTTTCCAAGCTTTTTGCTCCAAAATGTTGTGAATTAGAAATAAACTCTTTTATTTGCTGTTGACTGGCAGAGAAATAGAAGCTTCCAATTCTAGACACAGCCCATAAATTGACAATAACATTGCAATGAGTAGAATACACAAAGTGTTTGGGATCTGTGACCTAAGAGGGGGGAGTAAGACATCGACAGTTGGGAAATTACACATTAAGTGTGGGAATAATGGCTGCCTAGCACCATGTAGGAAATGTGTCAAGCAAATTCTTAAAACACTGGTGGCTTCCGTAACAGAGGACCACAAATCCGGTGGCTTAAAACAACAAGAATTTCTTCTTTCCCGGTTCTGGAGGCCAGAGGTTCAAAACCAAGGTATCAGGATGGCGGCACTCCCTGGAAACTCTAGGCCAAGAATCCATTCCTTGCTTCTTATGGTCCGGTAGCTGTCCCTTTCTCGGCCATCTCTCCTGTGTGTCTTCTAGAAGGACCCTTGTCATTGAGTTTAGAACTCACTGGACTAATTCAAGATGAGCTCCCCATTTCAAAATCCATCACTTAATATATATCTACAACACCCTCTTTCCCAAAGAAGAGAACATTCATATGTTCCAGAGACTAGTGTGGACATATCTTCTAGGGAGGCCATCATTCAGCTCACTACAGAGACACCATCAAAAACCAACAAATTAAGTGAAATGGTTGAAGTATAGAAGTAATTCAAAAGTTAGGCAGACAAAACAACGTGGCCTGAGAGATAGACAGCAAATAAAATGATGAGGAGTGTGCGGTATCTAGGCTCTCAGGATGCACAAAATAGGGGGCACCTGGGTGGCTCAGTCAGTTAAGTGTCTGCCTTCAGCTCAGGTCATGATCTCAGGGTCCTGGGATCCAGCCCCACGTGGGTCTTGCTGCTCAGCCAGGGAATCTGCTTCTCTCCCTCCTCCCGCCCCTCCCCTGCATTTATGCATGAATGCACCCTCTCTCTCTCTCTCAAATAAATAAATAAAATCTTTTAAAAATGCTCAAAGTAGGAGAATGTATAAATTGTGTAGAATGTTCAATGTCCATTGGACATTAGGATGTAGTAACTTATTTGGAATAACACATACGAAAAAGGAACTAAATTGGAAAAAAAGTCAAACAATTAAATATTTGTAAAATAAGGCCTTTAAAGAGGGATAAAAAGTTTGAACATGGACCTGACAAAGCCTGAAAGATAAAATAATAGCTCCCGGCCCAGCAGAAGGAAGGAAGGTTCCCAAGAAAGTTCTCTGATGTTGGCTTTTCTTCAGCTCCCAAGGTTTCTAGGAGCATAAGGGTGAATCTCAGGGGGGCAAGAAAGTCTCAGGTATGAGATGATGTGTCAGGAGACCCCAACCCAGCCCACCCAGCGTGTGAGAGGTGTGTCTAGACACATGTTCAAGGCTACAGCGTTGGGCTGTGTGAAACATACGAGGTAGTGTCGGTCTTTCCAAAGACAATTAGAGCCAATTTCTACATGTCCTTTGCCCCTTTCAGGTGAATTAGTGACTTTGTAATATGGGACATTCAACTATATGATTTTAGGCCTATTCTGGCTCGAAATTGCTGACTGTAAGGGTCTGCAATGAGAGTGAGCATTCCTGAGCATTGGAATGCTGCGTCTGGGGATGTTCTGGAATCTTCCCTCTGAGGGGCCGACCGTGAGCACATTCCCGTCTGTCTGCAATGATTCACGCATGGTTCTGCACGGAACCGAGAGGACTAACCAGGCAGTGTGTTGAGGTCCTGTGGTCCCCCAGACTCTCTGAGGTCTGACAGGCTCACGTGCCCTCCACAGCACACCCAGGCCAGCAGGGAACAAGTTCTGGAACCCTAGAGGACAGGCGTTCCCTCTGAGTTGGTCTCTCCTTACAACACAATGGGTCCTGAGTCCTAATTCCAGAGAAAGAGCAGTGGAGGTCTCACATACGCCAGGCGAGTCGGTTCTCGGGGGCAAAGGACTCACACTGTCCCCAGATGCCAGTTCCACACATAACTGCCAGGTCAGGACAAGCTCTTCCCTGTTCCACAGGAAAAGGAAAGAAAGGGAAGGAACTGTGGTGTGTGTGTGCACGCATGTGTGTCTATGTGTGCACGCATGTGTGCCCATGTGTACACAAGCATGTTTATACACATGTATACACATGTATATAAAACAGATTTTTCCTGAGATGATATGTTCTTCTAAAATGATGTCTTTTGTGTTCAATTTTTTTTCTTTTATGAACTGATAGAGATAGTTGTTTAATTTTTAATGACTGCATTTTTGATGCCACTACCTGGAAACTTCTTTTGCAATGAGCAATCTTTTCTTAACCCTCCATTAAAAATCTTCTCCACTTTGTGGCTTGTTTGTAAGATCTAAAAATCTGGGAATCTCGGCAATCGCTTTATACTAACTTCGGAGAAGGCTTGAGAACTCTCCAGATCTGAGTTTCCTGCACGGCGGTCCTTACTGGCATCCCCTGACTTGGTCACCCTGTGGTCCCCTGGAAGCTACAGAGCAAGGAAGTGAGGCCAGGGCCTTTGTGTCTACCCTGGCTGTTGACCAGAATGAGAAAGAACACGCAGGACAGCTGGACATCCTGGTCTTAGCTGAATTAACTGAGGATAATTTTTTATTATCTTAATGCAAAGCGGTAAGAAGGTGGCCTTTGTCTGGGGACCTGCTGTTTCCTCCCCCAACCACTGGTCACAGAAATTAAATGTCAGACCCTCACTGAAGGAATCCATATTCCTATCCTGCTTTTAAAAATTTTTAGTCACAATAATCTGTTTTAAAGCTTCCCTCTAGTTGTATTTTCAGCATTTTCATTTTCTAGATGCATCTATACCATGTTACCAACCACAGTCCAAAATCCCTCAGGGGGATTTCCTTCTGTGCCTATTTTATTAACCTCTCTCTCCTCCCTCCCCTCCTTCCTGAGACTAGAAAGAGGGGATGTATAGATAATTTCATGTGAACAATCAGAGGATTATATCCATACACAATTTGGCCATATATCGCAGTAATCTTTAGCTGGGAAAAAAACCCAAAAAACAAAATATGGGCCCACTTTAGAAAACAATGAGTTCGTTAAAATATATTCTTAGAACCTTGAATAGCATAGAAGTGCCCACTAGAGGGCAATGCAGTCAAAGCACAGGAATGAACGCACCCCTTCAATCCTCTGGGGTAAACTCATGACTTTTCATTAATATCGCCCAGAGTGAACTGTTTTCACAAAATGAGAGGCCACTATTGGCACTAGGGCTGAAGGAAAAAAAAATCATTTTCTGGCAGCAGAAGTAAAAAGTAGCTGACTCTGGGCGTCCAGAATTGGCCCTATACTGAGAGGTCAGTATGCACGCGTTCAGGAAGCCTGAACCCGCATGAGACTGTGAACCAAGAGGTAACAGGCGGGTCTTGCTGATGTCCCGCTGGGCTTGCTCTGCCCCCTAAAATGTCCTCTGCCCTCCCCCCTCCTCTCCCCCGACCCGGCACCTGCTGATAGCCATAGGCAAGAAAATTCCACCGACCCAGAAGGTTTAAAATAAGATTTCGGAGGAGAGGGCATTTAATTTCACACCGCATCTGATGTCACCAGTGGACTCCAGCTGCGTAAGTCAGGTTCTCCAGGGAGAGGTGGTCCCCATGCCACCGACGGTCGGTCAAGAGGAGGTGTCCTTTACGGTGGCAGCACATGGGGCGAAGGGAACATGAAGCCTATTGCAAGAGGCCAGTAATGCATGTTCTGATCCATTCTTTTAAAAAAAAAAACTTTTGAATTTTTCACTAAACTACGTCCATTTTTTAAAAAACGTTCGATAGACTTGCTAAACTAAACATGCATTTTTCGGACTAAGAGTTGAAGGACCGAGGGCCGGGGTGGGCAGGAGAGGGCACAAAGCAGGACCCAGGAATGAAGACTCTGCACAAAGTCACCATAAGGGCCTTTACCGCACCTTTCAGACCCCACGACCGGTCCCTGAGCTCCCTGCTTGCCCTCCAAAGCCACCGGTAAGAGACCTTACCACACAGAGAAGTTGCCAGTGCCCAGGTCACCAAGGGAAAATAAAGACTTTTTTTTACTTAGTCAGTATTGCATGCTGAATTGTGTTCCCCCCAAAATATGTTGAAGCCGGAAGCCCCTACCCATGAACGTGCCTGTATTTGAAAATGTCTTTGCAGAAGTAATCAAGTGAAAACGAGGTTCCTAGGGCAGGCTCCAATCCAATATGACTGTGGTCCTTCGAGAAGAGGTGATATCAACCCCCCGACACACAGAGAGAAGTCCTGTGTGACAGAGGCCTTGACTGGGGTGGCGTGTCTGAAACCCAAGGAACCCAGGATTGCCATCGGTCGCCAGAGGAGAGAAGGATGCAGCAGATTCCCCCACAAAGTCATGGTCAGATCTGTGACCCTGACCTCAGATTTCAGCACCCAGAATTGTGAGAAAATGCCTTTCTGTTGTTTTCAGCTGCCTGGTCTGTGGAGCTCCGTTACCGCATCTCCAGGAAATTACATAATTATTTATGGCCAAATTCGGAAACCGTCGATGGAATCTGGGAGTGGCAATGAAGAGATACTTAGCTAAGCATAAGGTTTTAAAGAATTACTTCTTTTCTCTCTTTCTCTCCCTTTTTTCCCTGTCTGTCCAACTCCAATATTCTGATTTTTAAAATATAAGACATTATTTCTGTTGATCTTTAAATGCACAGCTCTTAGTGATTTCTGGGGATGTGTGCATTTCTTTTTCCTGGTATATTCTGTATGACTCCACAAATAGCTAAAAACTTCATAGTCCGGGTGGCATTTTAAAGCACTTTGCTCCCTCTAGTTGCTCTAAGTATTTGATGTAAATGTTCCCTATTCTTCATAATATCTGAAAGGAAAAGATTTAATGACAACAAACAGTGATGTAAAGGTTAGGAAATAGAGAGCCAGGTTAATCACCTTGTTCTAAATCACACAGCCATTCAGTGATAAACAGATAAATCTCCCAGGTCCTTGAATAACCTCCTTTAAACATCACACAATTATATTTTATTTTTCATTATCCACCTATAAGAGAAGAGTGAAGAATCTTCCAAAATCGTGGTCATTCAAGAGTTGCCTTTTGGGGACCTTTTCTATATTTTGGATAGAAATGTCCCTGGGAACTCATAAAACCTCAAACCCAAGGATACAAGTATATTGTCATGTTCAAATTTCCCGGTCTCCACAAGAATTTCCTCCCCTTTCCTCCCCGTTCCATTCTGAGAATGAGGAAAGAGGCTCTCCACCTCTCAGAACAATGGAAAAAATCAGACGCAAGCCAAACTAAGCCTCCGCATGCCCCCGGCCCCACACTTTTCTAGGACAGGCAGGTCCCTCGCTTGCTGACTGTGGTGCCAAGCTCACTCCGAATGCCCTAGCGAGCCCCGGGTCTGGTCCCCTCCGCCATTGCCATTCTGCCTCTGAAGAGGAGCGCCATCTTCAAGGTCTAGCCCCTGCTACGAGAAAATTCCTTTTCCTTACTGCACCTCAGCAGGATTGAAGCAGACTAGAATGTCTTAAAGTACCAAGGAAAATTCAAGGGAAATCAAAGAAAATCATGGAAGCACAGTAGCCTAGCCGAGTTTGCCTGAAGGCTCAGACAACTTTCCCATTGTTCACTGGAGCTCATACACTCAAGTCAGATGATGAAGACCACTTCTTGGCTTCCTGGTATCCCCGCTACTGAGGAATTATGTGAAAAGTGCCATTTCACTTCCCTGCCAAGCCAATGTCCTGACAACTTGCCCTTGAGATCAAAGCTATTACTGGCCTAAGGCCCAATCTCCAGGTTAAAAGTAGATGATGAGATTCATTACATGCTGTCTGGCCTGTGGTCCATGGTAGGCAATGGTTTAACCTCGTAGTGATCACAATGGAAAAATTGTGAAAATATAACCATAGAATAAATATGACCTGCATACCAGATGAATGACATACACATCACAGCCCTTGTAGTTTGCAGTGAAAATAAGCCCCTGGCCCAGGCTGAGGGGCTCCAGCTGGTGACCCAGAAAGAAAGACAAAGAGCGCCGGGAGAACGTGCAGAACAGGAAGTTGTCACAGAGAGTGGGGCAGACGTGCCGGGGATGTGGCTGTCCCAGGTTAGAGCAGTCCGGGGTCTGGTGGGGAACAGGTTGTGTAGTTCTGAAGAACAGTGAAGTCCCCTCAGATGATGGCGGGATTTGGGAACAAAAGCAAGCATGTCAATTCCAATTACAGTCAACAATTTTTGAGTTATGCCAGAAACATCCCAATCACCTTCTATGAATCTGCTCATTTCCTACCACCCAATCCTATTGGAAATACTTTACCTGTGTCTTACCGAAGAGCTAACGGCCCTGGAAACAGTCAATAACATGTACAAAGTCACACAAACTAATGAGTCCAAAGCCGAAATTAGAATCGAAGTCATTGGGTGTTGCAGGCTGGGCCTTGACACTCTAACAGTACACACACACACACAAACACACACACACACACACACGCGCTCATTCAGACGCGTACACTCACATCTTAACTGATTTGGAGGGCGGGACGCAGCCGTCACCAGCACATCACACAGGAGGCAGCAAGGCAGGAAGGGAGAGGAATCCCAAAAGGTCAAGGACCCAACAGAGGGGGGATATTGTCCAAAAAGAAGAAGAGTGATGGATTGCAGTTGACCATGGAGTGTCAGCGTGATGCCGACTCCCCAACCCAGCTGATGACACATGGAAAAGCAGAAAACCTGAATAATCTGGAGAAAGCCGTGTTTCAGTTAGGGTTAGGATCCTTTGAAGATTCTTGAGGACACCGAAGAGATTACCCAGCATGGAACAAGGACCCCACACAGCCCAGTGGAAAGCATTATTGGCATGGGAACGGGAGAGGAGTCAGGAACCCCAGGGAAAGATCCACTGAGCAGAACGGTGCCGGAGTATAAGAAAGATAACAGGTTACCTGAGGGGCCAGAACTTGGGTGATCTCTGGAGACGACAGAGTGACGGGCAGAACGGGACTCGCCAGCCTCTGGGATCCACACGTGTCCGGGCCGTTTCGGTCCTCTGAGCTGTGGGGACACTGGCGCTTGGCCTGCAGTCAGCTGGTCGACCCCGGGGGGGAGAGCAACCTTTGGGACCCCAGAGACGGTGGAGGAGGAAGGAGCTCTGCTTCACCCCGCAGACGGCTGGGTGCCGCCTGGGCTCCAGGGGAAGAATTAGCTGGTCTAGGAGGCTTACCCTAGCGTGATGGAGGGAAGGTGAAATAATCTGCCTGGTATACATTCCTTTTTCCCACTGGAAAATCCGAAACAGGGAACAGTTGGGTCTAAGCATGGCTGTACCTTCTGCTCGTCTGGAAGGGGGTGGGACAGGGACGCCAAGGCACAAGGCTTGCTGTAATTATAATAATTAAGAACCTAACATTGAAGCACTGTATCCTGGCCCCCAGGTAAAGTCAAAACTGTGCGGCAGCCATGTGACCGATCGCGGGTGCCCGGGAACAGGCTATTTTCCCCATCTTCTGGTCATAATTCTATTCGGAAACAATCTCAACCAGCCGCTGACTGAATGTTACAGGCTTTCTCAACCGTCTGGTACTCCTGCCATCTCTGACCCCTGCCAGGCCAGACTGTTGAAACGGTTTTTGCGTGTGTTCTTAAGGTTCCAGGGAAACACTAAAAAAAAAAAAAAGACGCTTTAGAAAATGAGTTTGAACTAAGTGCTTCTCTTCCTCTATTTAGCTCTCCTGGATGACTCTTACAAGCTGAGAATAGCCCAGAACTACAGCCATGATAATTGCTGAGCCGCAGTTTCCTCTTCCTTTTCTCTTGTTTTGTTAAGGAAAGCGTCAAACATGCATAGCAGTGTGGAGGAAAGAACAATGAAGCCCTATGTATCCATCACCCAGCTTCAGCAAGTAGCAGCTTGTTTTGGCCACTGTATTCGGCAGACACAGTCCAAAAAGTAAAAAAAAAAGGAATTAAATGTTGCACAAATTTTGGAGCCCATCCCCCACTTCCTCCATCTTCCCCCTTACATTGGAACCCAGATTGAAATAGTTCTCAGCACAAATTACATACGATCTGTTGTTGCAAACTCTCCCCAGATTCTGAATTTCACTTACATTTCAGGGACATCATTCGGTTATAGGAATTAGGAGCCTCCCTAAAAAGGAATTTATCTCCTTTTCACTTATTCTTCTGAATGTGACTCTGAAACAAAACTGACCATTTATGCCAAGCTCACGATTTACTTGTTGGGGATTTAACCACATAGAGCAAATTCCAGTAAGAAGCTTAAGAAATTTCCCAGCGAAAGCAATGGTGGAGTGGGGGTGGGGGACAGGGAGCAGGAATGGTACAAATAACCCTCGCTTTCTGAAAACTCCAGCCCAGTCATGCAAGTCTAGTTTCAGGCTGCTGAAACAGAGCTCCTGGGAGATCATTTTAGTGTGAGTCAATGGAGACGATTCTAGAGGGAGTCAGAACCGTCCACTACTCTTGAGTAAGGAAGAGACATGGGCCTGTCCATTAAACGTTTCTCAGAAGTACTGATTTCCCTCCTTCCTCCCTCCCTTCCTTCCTTTCTTCCTTCCATCCATCCTTCCTACTCTCCTTCCTTCCTTCCCTCCCTCCCAGCCTCCATTCTTCCCTCTTTCTCCTTTCCCCTCCTTCTCTCTTTCTTTTTTTTTTTTTAAAGAGCATGCCTTATTAAGAAAAGAAAAGAGAGAGAGAGAGAGAGAACATAAATCATTGGTATTAGCAGCCACACCGTCGCTTGCCAAGCTCTTCTGTTAGCAGGTGAAAGGGAAAGGAAAAGTACGAGCAGTGGATACCAAATCTAGCTCAAGGTCTAACCATGTTATTTATTCCCTGAGTCACTTGAAACCTCCCATTGTGGGATCTGATGAACTCAAATGACTGCCTTAAAATACAGACAATGTCTATGTGACAGCAAACAATAGGTTTGGTGGGAAATAGATCAGGGCCTGAAATCTTGGCCAGAGGCATCTCCATGTCCACAGATATTACTCCCAGAAACAAAATGCTTAAGGCAGAGATATGTGTCCACAATGAATTCAGTCTCACAGAGGAGAACAGATCCATTACACACACAACATACACAATAGAAATGAGGAGACCCATTCTCTTGGGGCTTAAATGCCCTGGTGGACCATTGCCAACAATCAAGCATTCTGGAATGGAAGAGTTTCCTCAAGGACCCCGGGGGTCGCCTTCATCCACCTCGGACAACTTTTCCTAGTCTTGACCTTTGCAAAAGGGCAGAGGAAAAGAACACCCTCCAGAAACTTAGTGGCCTGAGCTCTGTCTGTACTCCCTCCGGATGGGCAAGTTTGTTAAGTTTCAGGACGCCATTTACTTCGGTTCTGACATGGGGGAGGAAGTGGGCCAGCTGATTTGTGAAGGTCTGAAAGTGCCTCTTCAGTGATTCACAAACGGTTTGGCTTATGAGCACACAGTAGGGCTCAACTTCTGCCAGTGTGGCTTCAGACCTTAACTCCTTCCAAACTAGGGGACTGCGGGAATGACTCTCGATTTCTTCGGTAACCTCGAGACAAGAAAGCCTACGTCACAGGTTCTGGTGAGGATTGACTTCTTTAAACATATATCAGGCTCCTAACTTGTGGGATGTATAATGCTAGTACCCTCCTTCTAGAATGCTGTGATCCCAAACGTCAAGGAATCTGGGAAGTTTGCCTCTCTGGACCACAACTAGATGATTTCGTCCAAAAGATTTCTCACCCGAACTTATTATCCACTGGAGCATGAAAAGTATACAAATCTGGGTCCGTATTATGGGGAAATATTCATGAGATAGACATACAGCACAGTTCATGTCTTATGTGAGATATTTTCCATATTTTTTTCCTTATTTGTTCCAAGTCCCTTAAACATAAAAGAAATGGTATAGGTTAAACCAAGCTGGGAAAGTGAAGTCTTTACAAAGTTTGTATTGCTAATTAAATTAAGGTTTCCAGCAGATCAAGGACAAATGACTGAATTCAACAAAATATTTCCTTTGATCTTGAGAATTTTTTACTTCAAAGCCTAACCAGCAGGCTCATGCAGGCAACGGCCCCCCTCCTCTCTCTGCAATGAGGGTCTCTTGGTCAAAGACCTTTTGGGGGTCAGCTTCAGAACACTGTGAACGCTACAGTGGGTGGCCCTGCTCAGGCCAGGCCCAGCGTGCAATGTCAGGAAAATAGATGTGAGTCAGAAGATGTGGGTTTGATGCTTGGCTCTGCCACACACTCACATCTGATGAGAAGACCTCAGTCTTCATGCTCCCACATGTGAAATGGGGCCATAAATACCTAACCTGTTAACTCACAAGTCTGATATAAAAAGAATGTTAGGTCTTTGGATTGACCAAACCCTAAAATAAGATGAAGACCTAAAACCCCAGAGGGACCCTACAAAGGAGGTTTCCTTCCTCTCCCCTGGGGAGAGCTGTTCCACCATGGGATCTCTGGTGACCAACCAGTACTCCATAATTCTTAGCTGGATGAGTGAAGGGCTGGATGAAGACCGTGATGAGGGGGAGGCCCAGGGACTCTTGGCCCCTTAAACTTGTTCTCCCCTTCTCCTAGATCACCCCCTTCATTCTGCCGTGGCAGCCCTGGCTCTACTTAATTCTAGGTGTAGTAAAAAAGGAAATAACAGGGTTGGGGGGGGAGAGGGGCCGTGGAGGCGGTGTGGGAGAGAGTGAGGGCTACCTAGCGGCAAGGAAGGAAGGACAGCTGTGGGGACAGAAGGGGTTTCCCACAACACCTGTGGATGGGAGCCTCCTCGGTCCCCAAATCAGTATGTCGCGTGCTGACATGGACAAGAGATTTTCAGCATTATTCTCTTAAACCTATGCTTACTTCTGGCTGTGTATATTAAATATTCACGTATTTCCAAGTTTCCATCAGCCTGGAAAGACAAACACTACTTATCAGTGATACAACTTCACATCCGCCTGAATTCTTAGTCACAAAAGTGGGTTTGCAAGACGGGGAAACCCAGACGTTGACTCCATGATGAGGACATAATGAATAACAGGAGGTGAAACTTGAAGTGTGTGCACTGTAGCCCTTTATAGATGTTTTTCAAGTCTACCTATGTCTTGGAGCTTCTTATTTCCATGATACCTTGGGACAAACTTTATTGATCAGAACCAGAGAAAAAGAGCAGAAGCTGAAAGGCTGAGCTTGGCTGGCAGCTGTGGGCTGGGGTGCAGATGGAGAGCCCCGTGGGGTGTCCCTCTAGGTATTTCAACATCAGCGCCCCCAAGCCTTAGATGGTGCTGGTTTCCTAATCCACGTCTACTGTGACTCAGCCCTTGGTAGGGGAGTGACTCAGTGGGCTAGCAGCGCCCAGCACTCTGGGTGGAGACACACTCAAAGACACGCCATCATTTAGGATATACGAGACTGCAAGTCACCAGACACCCAACCTCAAGTGGCTTTAAGCCTAAGGCTGTGTATTCATCTCACCGGAGCTATGCAGCTTGTCAGCAATGTTCTTGGTTCTAGTACGGCCGTGTGGGGTGGTGATGAGGGACACAGCCTCGGCCCTCACTTTCCTTGGGTTCAAATCCCAGCTTGAGTGCTTCTTGGTGGTGGGATTTCCAGCAAGTTACTCCACTTCTCCCAGCCTCAGTTCCCACCTTTGTATAATTGGAGAAAATGATAACCTCTCCCTTCCAGGTCTGTTGTTAGTGCTGTTCATTAGTATACATATAAACTGCTTACCCAGTGCCTGGCTTATCATAAGCACTATATACACGTTAGTTCTAATCAATCATCCTTCTTCCTTAATATCATCCTCTCCTTTGTCAAAAGAGGTTTCCCAAGGCACCAAGCTTCACGCTACCCAGGACAACATGCAGAACAGGAAGGAAAGTGTGGGAGGGGGACCGGGCAGGGCATGAAAAGGACATGAGCTTCCTAGTACCTCTCTCTCCTTTAGCGGGAAGAAACGTCTCTCCTGCACACCCTCAACCCTCTCCTGCACACCTAGAGTCCATACACTCTAGCCTATAGGTCAGGACCGAGCCACGTGGTGAGTGTGGCGATGCCTGGCAAAGAGGGCTGAATTAGCCTGGGTTAGACCCTTTGTGTTATCTAACCTGGTAGCCACTGGCCACAAGAAGCAATCTAGAGTTAAATCAAAATGGATCAAAATTAGAGATTCATTTGTTCAGCCACACAAGCCACACTTCATGTGCTCAGGAGCTCCACAAAGCTCCATAATGGGTCTCCATAATGAGTATGGACTGTTTCCATCCCCACAGAAAGTTCTGTTGGACAGGGCAAGAATCAGAGTTCGTGCATGAGGAGCCAACTTTCCCTGAACAAAATCAGGGCTGTGTTCACAAGGAGGAAGCGGCGGTGGCTGTTGGGTTGGTAATCAACAAGGAAGGACGAACGGGAGGGAAGGCCAGCACAGACACCTGTGAGATCAGAACAGTGGAGGTGAGCGTGGTGGCTAGGGGAGAGACTCGCTGAGGTTAAAGACGCCTCATTAGACCTCAAGCTCATCCAGCTAGCTGCTCTGCTCCTTACCATCTCTTACACACAGGAGCCCAACTATTCGATGGTGGTGGGAATCAGAATTATCAGGAAGGATTTGTTAGACCTCTCATCTGAGTAGTTTCAGTTGCTGAAAGACAAAAATGAACTTCTAGACTGCAAACATTCTGGACCCCATGCTAGCATTATGGCAAGGCTCCACAAATCACCATGCTCACGTTGGCTATTTCTGATTGTTGTGTAAAATGGGGTAACACTGGCCATTTTCCACTTCATATAATCACTGTGAGGCCCAACAGATAATATGACAAAGTCCTTGAGAAAACCCTACCCATCTACCTACCACAGGATCATCACTAGCATAGCCCGGGGACTTGGGGAGCAGTAAAAGTCCTCTAAGTGTTGAAGAAGGAGTCAGTGGACTACAGCAGGAATGCAGCCAAAGTCATAACAATAACTAACGTGCAGTTATGCTTAACTATGTGCCAGGCATTTGCCTAAGGTTGGGAAGTGGCAGAGTGAGATTCGTGCCCAGATATTCCACTAGCAGAGCCCAGGCACTCTGCCATGCTTCCTTTCCAGAACTCTGGATGACTAAGCTCTTTGGGGATCAGTCAGAGCAATGGTTCTCAGATTCCAGCATGCATCAGAATCATCTGGAAAGCTTGTTAAAACACAGATCTCCAAGCCAGCAGTGTGCTGGAGCACATTCCTCCTATAGGCTCAAAAGAGCCATTCGCGTGTATCTCCTCCCAAGTACGTGTTCAATAACGTCACATTGGGAGCCTGAAATCAGTCGCAGTGGGAGACTTTCCACTTTACCAGCACACCATTGGCTAGTCTCCATCCCCAGAGTCTGATTCAGTAGATCTTGAACAGGGCCTAAAAATTTACGTTTCAAACAAATTTCTAGGTGATGCTGCTTCTATTGGTCCAGGGACTGCAGGTGAAGAACAACGTAGGAAAACATTTTAGAGGGCCCTGAAATGGAGAACATATTGGTATCCTAAGTCATCATGTGCAAGAAGAATGCAAGAAGAATGCTGATGATCTCATCAAGGAATGTTGGCTATAGGTGATCCTGTATCAAATCGATACTAATAAGAGCTGCTGTTTACACAGTGGTGACTGTAGGCAGGGACTGTTCTTGTCATCTCATGCATTAACTAGTTCAATCCTCCTAACAGCGTCAGACACATGTTCTAGTAATATAGCTGAGGTCAAAGCACAGAATAGTCAAATGACTTGCCGAAGGTTGTACAGTGAGCAGGTGGAGCTGTGGAGATGCAAGCTTGGGCGGTCCGGCTCCAGGGCCCATGAGTTTAACTGCTCTGCCACAAATCACAGATGAGACCTGACCGTAGTTCAGCCAATTATAAATCTATCAACAGCCCCCCTGCCAAAGGAAAGTGAAACAACTTCAAGGAATATACGTACAAAAGGGAATTTGAATTTGTTTTTCCCGACGAGACTTTCCCGACTTAAAAGAAAATGGATAAAGAGGTTTCCTTCTTCTCATTGTCCTTCCTCCAAGATCATGTGCAGAGCGTACCACCAGGGAATGAGAAAGTCACTCCTCGGCTCAGGGTCAGGAAACTTTTGTAAAGGACAAGATAGTGAATACCGTAGGGTTGGCAGGCCATACAGTCTCTGTTGCAGCTACTGTACTTGCTACTGTGGTTTGAAAGCATCCATAGAAACTAGGTAAGAGTGCGTGGCTATGCCCCAGGGAAACTTTGCTCATAAAAACAGGCAGAGGGCCCTATTCAGTTACAGGCTATAATTTGATGAACCGTCCTAAATTCATATAGAAGTTACTCCTTATTCCTAAATAACCAGTAGGAACAATAGCTTCATTAAATTTAGGCTGAATTTTACCAAAAAAACATAAGCAAACAAGAAAACAAAAAAACAACCAGTACATCTGAATAATATTTGATAGATACCAATGGAAATCTCCTCAGAAGACAATCCATTTCTCTGCTTCTGGTTTGGTTACAGAAGCTCTTCCTCAGGTTTAGATCATGGTAGGAGGCTCAGTTGGTTGGAAAATCTCGAGGCAAAGATAAAGGTCCACAGATCCAAAGCTTAGCTCAGCTGTAGTCCCATTGGTCAGAGGGAAATGAGACAAGTAGAGGAATATGGCCTCACGTGACCACTTCATATACATTATGAGAGGCTTAGAATCAATTTAGGGTGTAGCCTGTAAGTCAGCTGTACCATCTTTCTTCTTAAAAGACAGAATAGAATTATTCTGTTTACTCCATTTTATCTACCAACAGATACCCAGGAATGTGATGAC
Source organism: Ailurus styani (assembly GCA_002007465.1). NCBI lineage: Eukaryota > Metazoa > Chordata > Mammalia > Carnivora > Ailuridae > Ailurus > Ailurus styani. The sequence goes on along the minus strand of LNAC01000508.1, from coordinate 745,425 downwards.
GGTCTCCAAGGGATTTGAAAATAAAGTGTCCTAGATCCATCTTCTCCTTAATGTTGAGATTGCCACCATCTTGATAAGCATCTCTAGAACTCTTCTCCTAGGCTCTAACCTGTTCTTGACTCCAGACTCTCACTGCTTCTGATACCTTTCATAACATACACCCCTGATCCTTTTGCATTCATGAACAAGAAACTCTCTGGACTGTCATTACATATTGACGTAAAGTCAAACTCCTCAGCCTCACATTCAGGACCTGGTATGACCTAGGCCATTTTTCTCTTTCCCAGTTTATCTCAAAGGCGTCTAGTTTCTAGTCCCACATAATCATGTCTTGAGGAAGGAAGTTCCAAGGGCTTAGACAAGCGTTTCAACTAAAACAACAAAACCACATAGCCATGGAGAACCCTAATCACAGCCAAGAGAAAGACAAAGCTGGAGGCAGCAAGATAATCAACAAATCAAAGAGAGGAACTGGGACGAAGTTTCAGAAATAAATAATAGAATATGACATTTCCCCTTGTCTACGGTGTCTGGTACTTGGTGTCTGGAAAGATCTGGGGCTCGAAAGAACAACAGGGCTGAGGCCCTAGGTCAGCACTTGCCAAACTTACCTTTCCATGAAAATGGAAAATGGATGGCTTTTAATATAAATATGGATAGTCCTCATCTCAGACCCAGGAAAAGGGCCAGGGAATCTGAATTTTAATAAATGCCTAAGATAATTCTTATGATTGTTCAAGTTGATAAAATGCTGATTTCACATGAAAATCACCTGGAGGCCATGCAGAGAGGCCACGTGAAGAGGCCACATGGAGAGACTACATGGAGGTCCACTGGCTGACAGCCCAGCTGAAGTTCCAGCCAGTAACCAGGTTCAACTGCCAAGCATGTGTGCAAAGATACATCCAGATGACCCCAGGCCCAGGCTCCAGGATACCCCATGAGGCCCCAGACATTATGGAACAGAGACAAGTCATCCCCCTTTTACCCTGTCTGAACTCCTGGCCAACAGAATCCAGAATCCAATAAAATAGTCTTTTTTACACTTTTTCCAAAAGCTCATCTGGAGAGCTTTTTAAAAATGCCATAGCTTAGGTCCTGTCCCCAAGACATCCTGATTTATTTAGTCTAGAATAGGATCTGGTAGCAATTTTCCCCCACTTTTTGTCATAACAATTTTAAATATCAAGAAGAGTTGAATCGATAATGAATGGAAATCTTTGGATTCACTACAACTGTGAGTATTTTGCAATATGATAGATAGATAGATAGATAGATAGATAGATAGATAGATAGATAGATAGATAGACAGACAGATAGATAGATAGAGCTGAACTATTGGAAAATAATTTGCAGACATGACATTTGACCTCTACGTGTTTAAGCATGGAATTATCCAAAACACAGAAACACAATACCATCCTCATGTCTAAGAAAACAATTCCCTAATATCTAGTCCATATTTAACTCTCCTCAGTGGTTTCAAAAATCTCATTTTTTGCTCTTTTTTAAAGATAAGAATCCAATCACATTTCATACATTGCCTTTGCTTATTAAGATCCTTCGGTCTATTGCTCTCTCTTTTAGCTATTTATTTCCTAAGTCACACTGACTGTTTTTTAAAAAGATTTTATTTATTTATTTGACAGAGAGAGAGAGAGAGAGAGAGAGAGAGAGAGAGAGAGAGAGAGATCACAAGTAGGCAGAGAGGCAGACAGAGGGAGAGGAGGAAGCAGGCTCCCTGCTGAGCAGGGAGCCCGATGCGGGGCTCGATCCCAGGATCCTGAGATCATGACCTGAGCCAAAGGGAGAGGCTTTAACCCACTGAGCGACCCAGGTGCCCCATCACACTGACTTTTTAAAGCAATCAGGCCAGTGGTCTTGTGGAAGGGTCTACAATGTATAATGGTCTGAGTATCTTTTCACGGTGTCATTTCACTTAATACCCAGCAGGTCCTGGAGTAGAATCCAAATCTGTGGAAACTAGATTCAGATCAAGCATTGGGGCAAGTATAATTCATAAGAGATGTACAATTTACATCACACCAGGAGGCCTATGATGTCAGGTTGTCATACTCTTAGTGATGCTGACTTTGATCCTTTGATTAGGGGGATGAGGGTCTTACTCCTCCGTTAACACACTTTTTGCTTTTCTTTTTGCAATTGGCAAGGAATCTGTGAGGTGATACTCTGGCCCATAACTGTCCTGTTCTCCCAACAAAATTTCATCTAGTAGATTTAGCATGCATGGATGCCCCTGGCCTGGAAGGACTATTTAGTTGGGACTTGCACAATGGTATTTTTTTAATTTTTGTATTAAGGCATAATTCACATACAATAAAAATTCATCTTTCTATCTGTATAGTTTTGCAGTTCTTGACAAATGTATGTATCTACTAATCTGTAATGATCACAACCATTAAGATACAGAATAGTTCCCCTGCCCCCACCCCTCAAATCCCCCCACATCAAGGATTATGGTCCGCACTTCTCGATGGCGGCTCTCAGCAGCTACTAATACATGTTATGTCCCTTTGGGTCTCCTTTCTCCGGAATGTCATACACATGGGATCATACACTGTGTAGCTTTTTAAGTCTGGCTTTTTTTCACAATGAACAAATGTATTTGTAATTTGCCCATGTGGTTTCATGGATCACTAGTTTTTCCTTTTTATTGCTGAATAGTATCCCATTGTAGGAATACAGTAGTGCTTGTTTACCTGTCCCCAAGTTGAGGGACAGTTGTTTACAATTTGAGGCAATTATGAATAAAGCCATAAAACCATTCTTATTCAGGTCTTTGGGAACATGGGTTTTCATTTCACTTAGGAATAGGACTTTCTTTCTTGCTTGCTTTCTTTCTTTCTTCCTTTCTCTCTCTCTCTCTTTCTTTCTTTCTTTCTTTTTCTTTCTTTCTTTCTTTTTTAAGATTGTATTTATTTATTTGACAGAGAGAGAGAGAGACAGCAAGAGAGGAAACACAAGCCAGGGAGTGGGAGCAGGAGAAGCAGACTTCCCGGCCGAGCAGGGACCCAGATGTGGGGCTCAATCCCAGGATCCTATGACCATGACCTAAGCTGAAGGCAGATGCTTAACCGACTGAGCCACCCAGGTGCCCCAGGAATAGGATTTCTGAGTTGTTGACTAAGTGTATGTTAAACTCTGTAAGAAACTGCTGGATTCTTTCCCACATGGGCCCCACCATCTTACATACCAACCGCAATGCAGGAGAGCTAAATGCTCATTTTTCAAAGTCTGTCATCCTTGTATTTCATGGGTGTTCTCCCATGAGAAAAACATTTGCTCACCAATTTGAGATGAACTATAGTTCTAGTTATAAAAACAGAGTAAATGAAGGGGTGCCTGGGTGGCTCAGTGGGTTAAGCCTCTGCCTTCGGCTCAGGTCATGATCCCAGGGGCCTGGGTTCGAGCGCTGCATCAGACTCCCTGCTCAGCAGGAAGCCTGCTTCTTCCTCTCCTACTCCCCTTGCTTGTGTTCCCTCTCTCTCTGTCAAATAAATAAAATCTTTAAAAAAAAACACACACAGAGTCAACGCTAATTCTTTTCAGCTAATCAGAGTACAGAGTTTTCATAGCAGTCATTTCCAATGACAGCAAGTGAGGTTTCCTTTTTTCCTGTGTCTGTTTCTCTCTTTCTTTTCTGTACCAGAGTACAGACTAAGGAATTTTTATTTATTCCATATTTCAAATCAATACCATTTATCATTCTTTTTAATTCTCAAAGTGTCCCAAATTTGTCTAATGAGAATGCTGTCAAATCGGTCCTAGGGCCTTTTGACATGGCTTTATTAGCTTTTGATACTTCTTACCTTTCGAAACAAGAAGATTCCCACTCTTACCTTGAACTTTCCTTGAACCAGGCCTAGAATCAGCCATTTCTCCAAGAGGATTGGTTCCTTCAAATGATGCTTAGGAACCACATCTGGACAGTAGACTTCTCATGGTTTTCTATTCATTCTGTGGAAACACACACACATACACACTAAATAAAAAACTAAGATATATACATGCATATAAATCATGAATTCATACCAATACTGCCAATTAAATTTTAGTCTTGTTACCTTCTTTGACTTTTTAACTTGTACTTCTTTTTCTTACACCAGAAATCTTGATTCTTTTTTTTTTTTTAGAGATTTATTTATTATTTATTTGGGGTTGGAGGGGCAGAGGAAGAGAGAGAATCCCAAAGCAGGCTCCTGCTGAGTGCAGAGCCTGACATGGGGCTCAGTTTGGACCCTGAGATCATGACCTAAGTCAAAATGAACAGTCCAACACTTACCAACTGACGGCACCACCCGGGCGCCCACAGAAATCTTGAGTCTCCGTAAAATTAACGTATCTACTAATTTGCTTTATTTCGTGCTACAAATAAGGTGGTGTCAAAATCACATTGCCAGTATTATTACCACTCCTCCTAAAGTTGCTGAGGGAAGTCTGAAACTTCCGTGCAGGCCCTTTCTGTCCTTACATGCTTCCCCTTAGGGAGGTCCATACAGAGCACGGAGTTCAAAAGTCTCTCGAAATGATTCTTTCTCTGTGTGATTTTATGTTCCTAACTTGGTGTAAATTTAAATCTATTTGTTCCCATTTGTTTTGAATTTTAGGGCCCGACCTTAATATATTTTACAAGCTCCCTGGAGGATTCCAGCTATGGTTTGGGAGGCACTGAGTTTCTTGTTTGTTCTCTCTCCACTTTCCCTTCCCTTGAAATGGCTTCTTTCCCATTTCCCTTCACTGAGACTCCACCTCTTTTCTTTAAGGTTCGCTGCCGCCCCCACCCGTAGCCCTCCCTTTGATGCCATTCGTCAAGAGTAGCATTTCCTTCCTCTGGACTCCAATGCCTTTGACCTTTCCTCATGGAATGTTAAATGCTCTACCTTGCTTTACAGCCCTCGTGTCAAGGGTCTGTAATGTTTTGCTGTAAAGAGCCAGATAGCAAATATTTTAAGCTTTGCAAGTCACATACATCTCTGTATAGTCTTTTTCTTCTTTATAATTAATATACATACTCTTTTTATAATTTTTCTACATACTCTTTTTCTTCTTTATAATTCTTCCTATTCTGAGGGGGGCAGAACCAACAAACACAGGTGGTACCTTGAGGTTTGGCCCTTAAATAGCTTGCTAACACCTTCCTGATGTCGTCGCGGTACTCAAGTACCTTGGGGGCAGGAAAAGTCTGGCTTGTCCCTGCGTGCCCCACTTACAGCACAGCACACGGGAAGAGATGCTCACCAACATTTATTCAGTTCATGAAGATGTGATATGATGAGATGGCATACTTACAAGAACCGGTAATTAACCCAGAAAGTTGAGCTATCCGGAACAATAAAAGCACTTTGTATAAACACAGAGCCTTGGTTACAGACAGTAACCTAGAGTTGATACTACCGGACCTGCTCCCTCACTCCCAAGCCTTTTTCCAAGGAAGAGCAGGGGCTGGGAGTGGCGTGTGGGTGCTGATCGTCTTGGGCGTGGGAGTTCTCAGGACCACACACAAGCGTCAGAGAGAGAGAAGGAGAAAGAATTAATGGCTACAAATGTACAGGAACAGACAGGATAGCAGAGACGGAAGTAATTAAACTTCCCTCCTTGTGACCAGGAAGTGGGTCCCAATGCCTGGGAAAGTGGGTCCCTGGGCCCAGTACCCCCCTGCCCGGGGAAAAGACGCCAACGAGGTAAGAAGGGAGCTCTGGTTTCTTGGAGCCTGATTCCGTTTCCATGCATGTCTGAAAGAAGCACAACATTTGATACCATGGAAGAGGGAGAGAAAATAGAAATGCTCTTTAAAAATTTGTTTTCGTATGTTCCTGGAGGTTTGTACTGAGACTTGTTTTTTCCCTCAGCCTGTCATATCTTAAGCCATAGGTTGCTGTAAATTAAAAGGGCATTTAAACGAAAACGGTTTCTCTGAATAGCATTAACCTCGTCAAGGGCAGTTTGTGACAAAAACTAGAGATTTTGCTGATGCCTTTTAAGCCAAACATCTGAACTATTTCTGCTGTCTCTCCCATATTAAGATGTAACACATTTGTGATATTTGTTGACATTTGTTATACTTTTGATGAACAATTAGTCTGCAAGAATATTAACAGGAAATTCCATTCGTGAGATAAGCAGCTGTTCGTGCAAAGCTTCAGCCAGATCATGGGACCAAAATCTTCTTTATGCAACTACCGTTTGCTGAATAGTCAGCATTCCTTAAGTATCCAAAAGGAAATGCTTTGAAAATAACTTTTCTGGCTAATTTTGACTCTTCCATTTTTGTAAGGAGAAAATAACTTTTATGCTTCCTTTGGACTCTTATACTTGCAGTGTGCAAGTGTGAGTATTTAATGATGTCCTCCGTCACCAAGTAAATTTCAAATAACGGGCATTAGAGAGTGACCAGCTTCAGTCACTTCCAGGCTGTCACAGAAGAATAAGATCAGTCTTAACCCTGATTCCATAACATGCCATAGTGCATTATTATTTCATTCTGGAAGCAAAACCTGACAGCCTGGTATTGTATGGAACACTCTCTGATTCAAAAATATGTACCTCTTCCATTTTTGAGCTATTAAAACATTTACTATAATACTCTCCTTGCAACATTTATTTAGCATCCTGTCAATTGCCAGGAATACATCTCCGAAAGACTGAGAGGAAAACGAGTGGTAAAGAACAAGTTAGAGGGGCGCCTGGGTGGCTCAGTCAGTTAAGCATCTGCCTTTTGATCAGGTCATGATCTCCGGGCCCTAGGATCGAGCCCCACATAGGGTTCCCTGTCCGGGCAGGAGTCTGCTTCTCCCTCTTCCTCTCTCCCTGCTCATTCTCTCTCTCTCTCCCTAATAAATAAAATAAAAATTAAAAAAAAAAAAGAACAAGTTAGGGTACAATGCCATCACAGAGATGGTGTAGTTCTGCATGTGTACTAGAAAGGCAAGATTATTCCTCACTGAGAGGCCAGGGTTTTACCAAGGATTCACTCACAAACCATCAATCACCAAATCCTAAATACCATTCCCATCTGCCTCTTCCTCTCTACCCCAACTGCCTCATCTCCTCCTCTTCTCTACCCCATAATGGACAAAAAAGGAAATGCAGAAGGCCCTTGGGTTTATTTTCAAGCAAAAGCAGAAGACCATAATTTTATCCCCCTCAGTAAAACATTTCCGAGCAGGCATTCTCAATCTGCACACGTTTATTTATAAATGACACACAGGCGCTAATCTCAAGTAGAGTATTAAATAGCAGTAGAGTTGAGTGTCTTTCTTTTTTTTTTTTTAAGATTAAAGAATACATCTGCACCTAATTTTCTTCTCATATGTTCTTGCAGACATTTTGAGGTACAAGTGTCCCCTACAACTTGTGAGACCATTGCTCAAAACAGCCGCCAGACAAACTTTCTGGAATAATATCAGATCCTAATTAAGACCCTGACTGAAGTCCTGTCATGATGGTCTTTAGCTTTTACTTGAAAATAACCCCGAGACCCTTCTGGATATCCTTCTTAGCCGATGATGGCCCCAGCTCTGGCTACAGAGATAAGCAGGTATCTGCTCAGATAAACAGACTCCCCCTCCTACCAAGTCTTTTGCTCTAGTCTTGCTGAAGTTTTGGCAGCAGAGTTCAGGCAGAAAAGGCTCTGCCTGGTAGTGGCGGTTCTTAATGGTCAGATGCCAGGCTATTTTCCAGTTGAGAACACCCCTAGGATGGATCTGGCCAGAGGTCTGAACTATGACTTCCCGGAAGGATTAAGAAGTCTCCTTTTTAGTGAAGGTGGTCAAATAGTACAAACTTCCAGTTACAAGATAAATAAGTCACGGGGTTATAGGGTAAAGCACAGTGACCAGAGTCAGCAATACTGTATTGTGTATTTGAAAGTTACTAAGAGAGCAGGTCTTAAAAGCTCTCATCACAGGAAAAAGAATTGTTAATGATGTGTGGTGATGGGTGTTCACTAAGCTAGTGGTGGTCATCATTTTGGAATATATACATATATCAGATCATCATGCTGTACACCCTAAATTAATACAAGGTTGTATGTAGAAATTTTAAAAATTAATACAAGGTTGTATGTAGAAATTTAAAAAATTAATACAAGATTGTATGTAGTAATTTAAAAAATTAATACAAGGTTATACGTATCAATTAAAAAATACAGGATTATATGTATCTAAAAATTAATACAAGGTTATATGTATTAATTTAAAAAATTAATAAAATTAACTTAAAAATAAATATAAAATGATAATACTAATGAAAAAAGCAGTGTCCCTTTTAAAGAATTTGAAATCCAGGAGTGCGAGATGAGTCCTGTTATATGACAGGTAGGAAATGGGCCCATGTACCTTCTAACCAGCCCCAACTGGGTGTAATTATAAACTAGAAATCCAAAAGGCAATCCCAACATGCACCCCAAAACCTTCTCCACTCCACATCATGCACATTATTTCATAGCATCAACTTGGACTCATTATCCCCAAGCCCCATAGACGAGCTGTACCTTCTGCAGTCAAGTTCTCTGTCAGCGGGTTCACCATCAACCCTACCTCCCAAGCAGCAAACCCAAGGCTTATGCCCAATTTCTCCCTCCCCTTCATACCCACATCCATCTACCAACTACCCCTCTACCCCCACCTCAGAGAAGTCTCTTAAATTCAGCCTTTCTCCTCTGCCAATCATTAATCCCAGCCTTCAGTGCTTCTTGCTAGAATGATCACAATGGTCTCGGGTTTGGCGCCCCACCCCCCAGGGGCTCCATACACTAGTTAGAGCTCTGCCACAGTTAGCTTCTTTAAAAAAAAAACCAGCTTATGACATTTTTTCCCAATCAACAACTTGTATTACAATCCTTGTAGAGGTTGTCCCCAAACACTTGTGCATAGGCCTCTGCAAGTACAAAGTTTGGAGTACGCACCTGTACAATGATTATTTACTCAAAAATTATGAACACCTATCACTGTGTGCTCACATCCTTGTGCCAATATAAAGTAATACACACATGAAAATAAATTTCAAAGTATGAACTAATTCCATATGTCATATTTTGGGGTGATGAAAATATGTCTTATGTCCTGCTTACAGTGATGGTTACACACACACACACACACACACACACACACACACACGTTTAACAACTGGGTGTTAAAATCCAGAGACCTGTACACCAATAAAAAGTCAGTTTTACTGCTTGTAAATTTAAAAACTGAATTTTAGAAAAGTATGAGATAACACTCAAAACAAATAGTTTTAATATAGTTACCCACTCGCAATTGGATTACCTTTTGTATCTTCTGAGGGTACACGTGCCATTGGAGGATCACAGCATTAAATTCAAACGACTCAGATTGTCATCTTGGCTGCTATCAAAGAAGCAGCAGGAAAATCTTCAAGTCATTGGAGGGCTTTTCCACTCATTTTGTAATGATGACAGCTCCAGTTGCATGATATGGAAACACTGACAACAAATATGCATCTCAGTGTGTCTAACTACTGTAAAATAGAAGGTGATTTGTGTTATTCTTCTAGAACACATACTTGGTCTAAATTTGCTTTGGGGACCTGCCCACAGTAATGGCAGAGAAAGGCACTGGCTGGAATGATCAGTCCAGGGAAGAAATACCTACAATGCTAAGTAAAAATCACCTACCACAGTAAAGGACCCAGAAGCTCAAAAATCTGGATGCAGAAGAGCAGCACAGAAGGAGGTTAAGATTGGGATGGACCCCCACACACACCCCGCCCCAGGTAAGGTCTCATTCTCTATCAACTACTTAGGGGTTGAAAACTTGAAGCAAAGTACCTCAGTGTGGAGCAAAATCAGACAACTGTATCTCCCATTTCACCAAGATAAACCCACATGGTCTACCTATTTACCAGAGTGAGGAAAACTTGTGGAAGACTCTGAATGGATAGACAGAAATAAACCTTCTGGGTCTTCTGTCCGGCTACTCTTCGAGATTTTACGACACTGCAAGGCTCGCCTTTTCATGTCTTCAAGCTATTTCACAGCTCTGTATTTGCAACTCTCTATTCCACAAGCAATTTGCGTCTACTCTTTAGGAAGAGTAGATGCTAAAACATTAGCATCCCTGATTGCCTACACGTGTGTGTGTTGTTGGCATTTTCTTTTGAACCAGCTGTAACGTCTTATTAGTTTCCTCATTTCATCCATGTGTTAAAGAATATACTTGAAGGGCACCTGGGTGGCTCAGTCTGACTCTTAGTTTCAGCTCAGGTTGTGATCTAAGGGTCATGGGATGGAACCCCCCATCCCACCCCGCATCAGACTCCGCTCTGCAGGGTCTGCTTCTCTCCCTCTCTCTGCCCCTCCCCCCACTCGCATGCACACACTCTCTTTCTAAAATAAAAATAAATAGATCTTAAGAAAAAGAATATAAAAAAAAAAGAAAAAGAAAAAGAATATATTTGATACATGTTCATCTTCACGAGAATCATAAATTTGCCCTTTTTATAAAAACTTTCCCTTTAATGCTAAGAACCCAGGAAAGCCTGGGAGACTTGTCACCTTATGAGACAGTGTATCCTCATGATAGATGACAGCAAAGAACCAAAAGAAATTTTCCCTCTGATCATCTTTCTGTTCTCTGAGTAAATAGAGATGCTGCAGGCAGGGGGTGGAGGGACTTCAGCTGCCTCTGGTTTTTGTTCTCTGATCTGTAGAAAGAAGATTTTGCAGAAAATTCTCTGCTAAAGGTGAAACAAATAAAAATTTTAATCGAAACTTGTATCGTCAAATCCACCACGGGTTATATCAGAATTTTGAGCCCAGCCTCTCCCTCCCCTTCATTTCCCAGCCATCTACCTCTAGAACCTTCTGCTCAGGCACAAAGAGTACTCCCTTCACCCCTTGTGCCCCCTTCCCATAGAATGGGGGAAGCAGAGGGGGAATTTTCTGTCTCCCTTTCACCTCCTCCTGTGACAAGTTTCAAACACTTGCAGGCATGGCTACTTACATCTTTTCCCAAATGTTCACAAAATGTGTAAAAATCCCTACAGCTCAGATGCTAACATTTAATCTGTTTGCATGAATATCAAATTAAGAAAACTCAATATTCCCACTTTGCTCTAGAGGTTCACCTTGGGGGTACAACTGTGTTTGTATAAGAAAATCCTTGATGCCTCGTAGAGCTAGAAGATGAGGCCCTGAGCGTGTCACCTAGAAGCAAATTACAGAAAGATTGTTAAGCAAGCCTGCCTAATTAGTGAAACAGAACTGGATGAACGGAGTTGAGTGAGGTGAAGGAGAGCTGAGGAAGGAGGCAGAGGAAGAGAGAAGAAAGGAGAAGGAAGGGCAGGAATGGAATCAGAGTCCCTGGAAATGGCCAGGAAACATTTTGAAGACTAGGGGAGTCTGTTATTCAATTTTAAATGAATTGCGCTATGGCTCTGTAATGGAGCCTTCCTTGCCATAAACTTGTCAGCAGAAATCTACCACAACTAGCTGCCTTGCATGTGTTGTCTTTTAACGGATGGAGCAAATAATCAAGGGTGCCATTGCCCATGGAAGGGAGTTTGAGCAGAGCTGATCTTGATCTAAGAAGGCCTTGGTGGGTAGACTAGCTGATACCTGGTTTAATCAAATATGTGACCCAATGCATCTGGAATCTCTGAGATCCTAAAGCAGACGCTCCTTGAGGACAGGAGGGTACAATATTCCTTTTCTCCAAGCAGAGCCAAGTGGCTGCTTCATGACAGGGGATGAAAGATTAATGCCTCACTTTACAAATTTTAACTAATTAATAAGTACTGAAAGGCCGTGCATCATAGCTTGTGGCCTAAGATACTACGATTGCTAATCTAAATGATTATCTGAAGGCATTCCAGGTTCTTATATTTATTATATGATAATCATATATTATTATTATTTGTATTGTCATATTTATTTTCCTCTGGAGTTAAAACATTCCATATTCTTTGGTGGTATCAAGCAGTGCGTCAACCCTGAGGTCACTCTTGTTCTTCGATGTAATAATAAGGAAGATTCTGAAGATATTCAGGTCCCGAGTACCTACCAGGGGCGAGAAGATGATGAGTTCTAGAGGAACTGTTATGGGCTGAATCATGTCCCCCTCAAAAATTCAGACATTGAGGTTGTAACCCCCTGTACCTCAGAATGTGATGGTATTTGGAGAGAGGCTCCTTAGAGAAGTAATCAAGGTAACATGAGGTCCTATAGTGGGCCCTAATCCAACCTGACTGGTATCCTTCTAAGAGGAGGAAATTAGGACACAGAGGAAAAGCCACGTGAAGACACCTCAAAAAGACGGCCCTCTTTAAGCCAAGGAGAGACAGCTCCGTGGGAAGCAGACCTGACAACACCTTGATCTGGGTCTTCCAGCTTCCAGAACTGTGAGAAAACGAATGTGTCTTGTTTAAACCGGCAAGTCTGGTGGTATTTTTTATGTCAATCCTAGAAAACAAATACAGGGACCATGTTTTCCGAACTAAAAATTAGGACACATGGCCTGACAAATACAAATGGTTTCTAGTCAGTTGACCGTACTTGAAATCTAGCCATACCGAATCCGTAGTCTTACTTCCAAATAGGATTTAACCTAATCCTAGAAAAATACTTTTACTCAATTCTCTATAAAATCTTTTAAAAAGGGGCTCATTTACCACCACTGGAAAGACACAATATCCCCATTCTGAAATTGAAGGTTTAACGCCATGGGTCATTTTGATGCCATTTAAAACCAAATGTAAGTTAGAGAGAATTGAAGGCAGAAATCCATAGGCTTTTTGTCCTCAACATATAACACAAACGAAATTATTATAAGGGCACACTGCTCTATATTTAGGAGGCAGGAAATCTAAGAACCCAATGCCTTCAAGAAGAAAAATCCTATAAGAGGAGTAGCTTCAGCCAGCATGTGCAGACTCTTAGGCCCACAAGTTACATAATTAGAAAACACCTGGGGGGTGGGGAAGGGAAGGAATTATTCCAAACTAAATATTCTTTAAGATTTAAATCAAAGAAAGAATTGGAACCTGGCCATGGTTATTGATACAGTGCCTATGAAACCCAGTGCCTGTTTTCTCCTTCAGAGCTAGAAATTAAAAATCAAAGCTCTTATTTATTAATAGACACTACACAAAAATGCTAATGTGTATATGTCGAAAAGCCCTTTGGGGATCCAAAAAAAAAGGGGGGGGGGAAGAAGCAGCAGCAAGTGGAATCCTTATCAAATACAAGCCAGGTGTGAAATTTGGTTTTCCTTTTTTCTTTCATCAGAAAACTTCAGACCCACAAACTTCACATTGTCACTCTGCATTTCCACTGTCTCCACAGGTTAGAGAAATACAGCTAAGTTGAAAGGCAAATTAAATTATGACTATTACTGGAAGAAATGCAATTATTTGACTTCTGGAGTAAGATGAAAAAATGGAACCAAATTGCAAAATTACTCAATTCACAAAAACCAGTGAAGGAAATAAGAAAAGCTAGGGGAAAATGAATTGCATCAACTGTCCTTTAAAAAACGAGGAGGGAAAATCCATATTAATTCCTTGGAAAATGTTGCCCAGGAAAAAGCTGTGTGTTTCCAAAGATGGGGAGACAGCTCTTGGCCTGGTATCCCCAGAAACATTACCGACACAGAAAGATGAACAGGTAAAATGGCAGGGGAAAATCTCCCCAATTTCTCCCCATTTTTAAAAGAAAGCAGCATAGGGGGTAGGTAGGTAGCCCCCCCCCCGGGGGGAGGGACAGGAGTGGAATTTCTCCCTCAAATAGAGGTCTCAACCCATCTGCCCACTGACTCTCCCACTAGGACCATTCAGGGAAAAGAGAATGTGTGTGAAAGCCCATAATGGTCTCTATTAACACATAAGGGTTTCCAAGGAAAAGGCACAAAAGAGAAAATAAATACTATGACAAAATGCACTGGTATTTGTGAATTGAGTAATTTTATAATTCGATTCTGCTTTGTCATCTTACCGCAGAAGCAAATAATTATGGGGGATGAGGTATGAAGACTCGGCACAGAAGCCTCCTTTAAAACCCTCTCCCGCTCTTCAGATCAAAATTGCCATCACAAGAGGTGGAGTATGGAACAGCCTCCGCTGTTTAAGAGCTGTGTGACCTTGGACAGGTTACTTAACATCTCTTGGCATCAATTTCCTCATCTGTAAAATAAGAATTATTATGATACCTCCAGACAAAGATAAAATGAGTTAACATATACAAAGCAGCTAGAAAAGTGCTGAGCATATAGTAAACACTCTGTTAGTTTTGACTGTAATTATTTTTTTTAAGATTTTATTTATTTATTTGGGAGAGACAGCACAGAGCGGCACGCAGACTCCCCACTGAGCAGAGAGCTCCATGTGGGGGCTCAGTCCCAGAACCCTGAGATCATGACCTGAGCTGAAGGCAGATGCTTCACCGACTGAGCCACCCAGGCGCCCCATTGACTATAATAATTATTATTACTATTATTGTCAAAGTGCCTATGTCTCCCTTCTTTTTTCCACTCTGGCTAGGGCAGGTGTGGGATGACCCATTAAGGGCCAGGTATCACCTCCGATACTGGTGATTTAAAAATCAGAAGGTCCAATGCCTGGCTTAATGAAGCTCTCGGTCCTTGGCAGAGGTGAGGGCAAACATAAAAACAAATGACCCCCCCACCCCAAACTCCAGCAGCAATTTCCCCAAGGTATCTATGGCAGAGGGCTCACAGCTCAGGAGATTTCTCTGAGACATCCCCACTGCCAATGCCAATATCAACTCCATGAAGATACAGGAGGGTCCCCACTCCTCTTTCAGTGGCCAATTGTGATTTGGTCATTGCTGAATACTCTGTTTATGTTCTTTCAGCTCTTCTTGCTCTGTGTTAAGCAGAACATCACCACCTCAGCCAGCCCCTTCTTGTCTTATCTCTTGCACAATTTGCCACTTGGGCAGGGTACATCAAAGCCCCCCAAAACTGATCTCTTAAGCTCCTGCATTACATGCGTAAGCATCCTGACCACATGTACCCACATCCTTGTCCTTCATTCCTCTTGAGTTAACACAGCAATCCAGCACATGTATATTTCACACACTATATATCACATACTATATTCTTGATCTTCTTTTTATTCCTTCATCCCCATTCCTGTAATCCTTAAGAACAAAGAATGGAAAAACAGCTTAAAAACAACATCATGATGTCTGGCCATGCTAATTGTGCACCATTTTGTGAACAAGGCTCCAAGAGTTGTGCAGTCCCCAACCTGAACAACCCGACACAGCAGCTCCACCAGCATGAGGTCTAACAGAATGTGTGTATGGCACATTGGGAGCATGGCAGGCAGGGGGTTCAACTCTGTTTGAGAAGATCAAGGAAAGCTGTACAAAACAAGTAATTGATCTGAACCCTGAAGCACGAGTAGGGGTTTTCTGCCTTTGCAAAGGTCTGGGGAGAGTGTTGTAGGGAGAAGAAAGAGTGTGTGATGAGTCATGGAAGCATTAAACAGCACAACATCTTAGATTAGCAAGGACTGGGGAAGACCTAGAGCAGAGGAGATAATGGGCTGAAGACAGACTCATGAGGGGACTTGCATGCTCTGCCCCTGCATCAGAGTGTGGGGAGTCTGGGAGAACGAGGATCTGGGGACCATGTCCTTGAAGAGAATGGGTTACTGGAGGGAGCAAGATGGAGTCTCTCATGTCAAGCAGGAACCTGGGTTGAGCAATGACACAAGCAGTTTAGGGACTGCCCCTAAGAGATACCGCCCCAGAATGGCGTCAGCTGACCCCCCAGAACTGATAACGAGCAGAACCAGAGGAGGTCTGCAGGGGCCCAAGACTGGCTTAATCCCTTTAAAAAAGGAGGATTGTGGCAGCAAACTGTCAGATTCTTCAGACATGACCCCTCTATGTCTGACCACTTAAAAAAGGCAGCTGCCGCCGAAGGGTCTGCCCGATTGATCTCAGACCAGAACCAAGATCCTTCCCTGTTTGAACCTAAGGAGCAGTAAGTGCTGAGAGCTGCCCCAGACCAGACCGAGGCCTTATCTCAACCACACACCCACGGACTGACTTCGCATTTGGTTTGTTAACTTCCTACCCCCTCCGTTATCTTGTTTGTTGTGTGACTTGTCCTGTGTTCTGCTCCTTGTGCCTTGTAAGAAGTCAAGTTAATCACGTGGCGAAATGTCATTGAGCTGGAAATCCGGAGCCTGCTTTATAATTATGTGAACCTTGCTTTATGATTGAATGAAGCTGACACTGTGGAAAGACACAGCACGCATGTGCGGCTTCAGAGCCTGTTACACATAATCAGGTCTATGCTCTAGAAAGATCGCTATGCCGGTGTAAACACTGGACTACAGCGGGGCTTGGCTGACCTGGGAGATCACTGAAAAGCTCTCATCATCGTCTGGAAACAAAAGATGAGTGTCCATGCAGATTAATGCAGAGATTCCAGAAACATGTAAGAAACACAATATACAAGACGTGTTGACTAACTGGACTAGAGGCTGGGTGCCAGGAGCCTGGGACAGCTGTCAGAACCCCAGCTCTGGTAACTGAGTAAAGGATAGCCCACTTTTTACAAGTTCAAAAGTAGAAGAGAAGCAGGTCTGAAAGGGTTGAAATAGGTTTAACGTGGAGAGCCCACGAGCCATGGAGATAAATCTATAGATGAGTCACGAGTTGGCAATTTGGGTCTGGAGTTCAAGAGAAAGATCTGAATTCTATTTCAAAGTCACGAGAGAAAGTGACAGCACGTGAAAACGAAAAGTGGAGATAGCTAGCGTGGGTTATTATCCGGGGACTTTGTAAAGGCAAACAGACAAAATGCAAGGTGGAAGAGGATAGTTTTCTTTCTTTTTTTTTTTTTAATATTTTATTTATTTATTTGACAGAGAGAGAGATCATAAGTAGGCAGAGAGGCAGGCAGAGAGAGAGGAGGAAGCAGGCTCCCTGCCAAGCAGACAGCCCGATGCAGGCCTCGATCCCAGGACCCTGAGACCATGACCTGAGCCGAAGGCAGAGGCTTTAACCCACTGAGCGACTCAGGCGCCTGATAGTTTTCTTTCTAATGGGGCTTGAAACTATCAGTGGAGGCAAGATAAGGATAAGGCAAGAGAGAGATGGAAGAATGAGAAAGAGAATGAGTATCACGGAAACTAAGTTAGGAAGAGCACTGAAGAGCACAGTTGATTATCAATAAATATTTCAATACATAAATATCAATTTATTTCAATAAATAAATATCAATAAATATTTTCCCTCAGTACCTGTTAATTAACTGGGCATCACAGTCAGCATCATTCTTGTCCTCTTGGAGCTTAAAATCTGCTGGGGTGGTGGGCATTAACACCTCATAGAAATAAATGTAAGGTCGCTGTGACAGATGCTATGTAGACTTATAGGCTGTTTATAAGAATTTATAATTCTTTATAAAGTTTATAATTATAAGAATTGACCTACTAAGGTATCAACGAAGCTTTCCTTGTCGAGGTAACACAAGTCAGACACACCACTGGATGAGGAGATGTGACTCCAACCCACAACTTGGAGTCAACTAGAGAAGAGACAAGAGGAGGATTCAGTACGTGCAAAAATCTCTGCAGAAGTGGGGAGTAATTGAAGAGCCAGGATGCAAAGACAGTCAGGGTGGCTGAGCAGAGAGAGTGGGGTGGAGTGTGGGGAAAGATGAAGATGGAGATGTAAGTAGGACCAGACCAGGAGGACCTTGAGGATTGTCCAGGGGGGTCATCTTCATTCATAAAGAACTAGGAATCCACACAAGAATTTTAAGAAGAGCTGAGGGCAGAGGTCCTATGATCCCATTTGTATTTCAGAAAGTTGACTTTCTCTGTAGCCCAGAGAATGGGTTCGAGGAGTCAGGAGAGGATAAGAATTTTCCTGTCATCCTCAGAAGAAGTGACTATTACATGGAAAAGATGGTAGTGGTAGAAAATGAGAGGGTAGATAATATCAAAAGATATTTATGAAGTGAAATCCAATAAGATAAAGTCAAAAAGTGTTGAGGCTGTTTCATAGATTTTCAGTGTACACACACTGGGTGGGTTGCTGAAGTGAAGTGCTCTGGAAGTGGGCTGGGTTTGGAGGAACGATCGTGAGTTTACTTCTAGATACAGTGACTTTCATGTGTCTTTCAGGCATTCAAGAGTAGATATCAAGTGGACTGCTGGACACGTGGGGCCTGGATCTCGAAGGACACATCCAAACTGTAAACATAAAGAGTAGGCATTGATAGAATAAGATTGTTTATGGAAAGATTGTGGAGGAAAGGAAAGGGCCCAACTTGGAATCGTGAGGTGCTCAAATATTCAGTGGATAGATGGAAGATGGCCAGACCAAAGAGAGGAAAGAAATGGCCAGAAAGATAAGAAAACTAAGATAGTTTCATGGCACTGAAAATAAGAGATGAGACAGTTTGAGGAAGAGGAAATATCCAAGAACATTGCTAAGAAGAAAGACAAGAGTAGAAATGTCCATTGACACAAAGGTCAAGCAGAAACGGTTTTCATGTGGTAATGGAGCCAGAAGTCACACCGAAACAGGTTGAGGGATGGGCAGGAGGACAAAATGGAGACAATAAGTAGACAGTTCCACCAAGAACTTTGGCTGAGTCATCGACTGAGAATGAAAGGGACAGAAGCTGAGAAGGTGCCTTGAGGAGAGAGAGGAAGTTCAGATGAGCAGCTGAGAGTTATTAAAGAGACAGATGGCCTCAAACCAGTAAAAAAATATAAGAACTGGGGAGGCAGACTTCCATTAATTTGTAGTGGCACCAGTTTGCCTGGGTGGGCAATTCTCTCCAGCTATCATAGTCTGAACTTCGTTGAGAAATACCAAACTGCGGTCACGAAAGGAAAAGAACAAAGAAAAACAACGACACCAAGGAGACAATGAAGTCGAGAGGCTTGAGAGAAAGAAGCTCAAATTGTCCATGGAGCCCAGGCCCCATATGGAAGGAATTGTGGTTCTCAGGAGGCTGATCATTTTAGCTGGAGATGAATGAGTCAAGGGATTAGGGACCCCAGTAAAGACGAAAGGCATATTTAGGAGAAATTCCATGGCTCTTAGAAAACTGAAATGGTAGGCGAAGTAAATGCTCTCAATGTCTCCCAGTATCTCTGCTGCAATCCTGATTTTTACACCCCCAACTCTGGCCAGACCATGACTTGCTTTTGGCTCGGTGCATTTTCAGACCAGAAACACCGAATCGTTGATGTCCCCTGGAAGCAACGTCAGCCAATGACATTTGGGAATCGGTGAATAACTACCCAACTCCTTCACCTTCCCCCGATGAGATAACTCTAAGGATGTTCTGTTTCTTTCCCTTCCCTGTCTCTGTCCTCCCACTCTCCTGCTGGATAAGCTCCCAGTAAACCACTTGTACTGGAATCTCTTTTCAGGGTCTGCTTCTTGTGAGACTCAAACTAAAAGAGGAAGCTATTGCTGTCAAAGTTTTCAGAAGTGACACTGTTTGGGGGTAAAAGGATGCAGAATGTACCAGTGGAAGAGTGTTCCAGAATGCTGCAGAGGTGAATGCTATTAATAGGTTCTAAGACTGGGAAAGCCTAGAGGCTGCCATATTGGGGGTTATCTACACACATGTCAAATTGTCATGGATGGTGACCTAGATGAGACCTTGAACCAAGCACCATGGTTTTCCATAATGTGGGAGAAAGGGCAGAAGGCCAACGGATAACAGTGATCTATGACAGTGTAAGGTAGATTTTGGTAGATGGCGTGACCCAAAACGAAGAGGACTTTAAGTCAGGAGAAATGGAGTAATGTCTAGGCACAGAAAAGGAGATAGAGGACAAGGCTGACCTTCCCCTCCCAGATTAAGAGGGATGTCGGAGAAAGAGCAGCCCCCACTGGAGAGGACCTAATTCAAGAAAAACAGTGTCCTTGTGGAAGGACGACAGATTAGTCTACAATGGGCTGAAGAAGTAGAGAAAGTCTTTACAACGGGCAGGATGGAGGGAGGTTCTGGATTGCACAAGAGGGGATGAATCAAAGTGGGTGAACTTGAGAAGGCTATGATGTAGAGGGGGAAAAATCAACTGGAGCTTGGACACTTTGAGCAGTGCCTTGGCATAAAACTCTCCAGCCACTTTCTGAGGCAGAATCCTGGGAAGCTGAGGCCCATGGTCACACAGCCTATGTGAGTAGAAGTGGAGAAACAGAATCAGGCATCTGGCTCTTGAGGCCTTTAGCCAGGATTCTGTGCCGTCCCTGAGGGTTGGAGCTCCAAGGACTGGCTCCAAAGCAGGAACAGGAATTTGTACTTCTATTACGCAGTACTTACACTTTAAAAAAATGGTGTGCAAAACATGCTTGTGTGGAAATATACAAAATAATGAAACACTAAAAAGTAATCATGCCAGGCGCCTGGGTGGCTCAGTTGGTTAAGCATTGCCTTTGCCTCAGGTCATCATCTCAGGGTCCTGGCATCGAGCCCCGTGGAGTCTGCTTCTCTCCCTCTGCCCCTCCCCCCCATTTGCACAGGTGCTCGCTCTCCCTCTCTCTCTCCCTCTCTCATAAATAAATAAAATCTTAAAAAAAAATGTAACCATGCCCATGCTCCAGCACTATCATGGTCACCTTCTTTTTTTTAAAATTCAGGCCTTTTTACTGCCGTTTCCATTGAAGTAAACAGAATTAACATCCAGCAGGCTGACATTAAAAGGCTTATTATTATCTGTCCTGGATTCGTTTTAAAAAGGAATCTGCTATGTACCAACTTCTGGTTTAGTCTGTGTTCTTTGATGCATTACAGAAGTTAGTGCAGAATAGTTTAATCTAATAATCTCCTGCCCAGAGGAAGTGAACCTCGGGGGCGGTGGAGGGAGACACGGGATGAGTCGCGTGGTGCGCCCTGTGGAGCTCGGCACAGACTCCCCTTCAGGAATGAAGGCTGATTTCCCCAGCAGCTGGCAGCACCGCAGGCCCCAGACCCTCAGTGTGGCGCCCCCTGTGGGGATTGCCACCGCGGGCCAACCGGCTAGAAGGAGTTTCTTCACTCAAGGCTGGATCTCCACCATGAGATGGCCACATCCAGTGGCAGCCCTACCGGGATATAAAGGCTGGGCCCCCTTGCTTCAAGATGAGTCCACTTGGCGGGGCCATCTTGGTTTCAAAGCTCCTTGGGGGTCAGCCCAAGCCTTTGGCATCACAGCTCAGCCTCCCTCACCTAATCCCACTCACTCTCCCTCCCTTCTACAGGTGCCCAACTCAAAAACACTCCTTAATAGACATCCTGTACTTATTCTCCTTCACAGAGTTCTGAGGAGCCACAAATGACATAATTCCTTAAAAACTTCAGGAAATCTGATCTGACACTGGGACATTGGCTTGCACAAAATATAATGCCATTTGCTGGGTATTGAAAAGGGGAAGGGAAAGAGCTTGCGCTAACTCCCATGGACTTGGAATTAAATCCTCACCTTGTATTTTCTCAGGGAAAGGAATAATTGAAGAATATTGAGATGATGTCTGAGGAGAATTCAGCCGGAGAAGAGAAGAATTCTGAGGAGAATTCACTTCTCTGATTCAGTCAGTGGAGTGTGCGACCCTTGATCTCAGGGTTCTAAGTTCTAGCTCCACATTGGATGTAGACGTTACTTAAGAATAAAATCTCAAAAAAAAAAAAAGAATTCTTGGAATGAAGATTCAGGTGAGGTAGGTTCTGGCCTCCATCCTGACGGGTAGACAACTTCATCTTCTCGGGCTTGAATGTATTCATCCAAGTAGATGACTCTGAGGCACCTGGTTCAATTAATAAGGTGACACTCACTCCAATTTTTTGAGCAGATACTAAATTCTGACATCCTGAAATTCTAACAGGTTGTGCATGTACTTCTCAGAAGACAGAAACATCATAGCTAATGGAACTATTTGGAGGTGGAGAATTTGAAGAGACGTTTTAACCTATAAAATCCAGACTTAAAAATCTTTTTATCATAGGCAACCTTCCAATACGAATTTAGGCAGTCTCTGATTTTTAAATAAATCGTGCCATAAATGTTTGTAATTCAAAATTCATTACCCCCATGGAAGCAAGTGTGTAAGTGAAAGTTAGTTCGGTTCAGGAAAAAAACTTGCATGTGCCAATCACTATGCCAGACCCCAGGGGTACCGGCTCTTGTTCCTCCAGAGACTATGAGTTTGCTGTGGGGAATCTCCTAGGTCAAAACACAAAAGCCTGCCCAACCTGTATGTGATTCTAGATATCTCTGACCATTGCTTTTGAACCTGGTTATGAAGGGAGAATCACATTTTTGGTTAGAACTTTGGACATCAAAAACACATTTCTCTCCCAGTTTTGTAGCATCTTGTAGATGCTTCCAGAAAGCAGGAACTTGCTTAAATACCATCACCCAATATGTTTATTACTGCACAAGATAAAAAGGAGTAACCACGGGTGCCTGGGTGGCTCAGTCAGTTAAGTGTCCAACTCTTGATTTTGGCTCAGGTCATGATCTCAGGGTGATGAGATCCAGCCCTCATCCAGTCCCGCACTCCGTGCAGAGTCTGCTTAAGACTCTCTCTCCCTCTGCTCCTCCCCTCCACTTAAGTGAGCGCTCTCTCTCTCTCTCTCTCTCTCAAATAAATAAATAAATAAATAAAATCATTTTTAAAAAAGGCTGTAATCATAGGTATATTTTCCAGATGAGGTCAACAGTATTAAAGAGGTGTTGCTCAAAGTTTCCATGGCAAAATAAGTTAGGGAAACAGTAAGTTTTAACAGGGGTCTTTGCTGGAGAACTTCCTAATGTCTCAATACGTTATGGCCTTTATCTCCTAAAAAGTGCAAAATGAAAGGAAGTAGTTGCTAAAATTCTTTGACCGAATTGAGAACCATTTCGTGCTTAGTTTTGTCCTGGAGTTAGGGTAGCACAGCCATCCTGACATTCCCAGGGGTGAGAAAGGTCCCTAGCATACCTGATTTTTAGGACTAAGACTCAGATGGTTCTGGACAAACCAAGACAAGTGGATCAGCTTACCTCCAGAAGTCCTGAGCAGAGTCTGGACGCCGTTGCTCAGGGTCAATAACGTCGGGATGCTTGGAATTGAGAAGCAAGGACTACGGGCTCCATGGAGGCAGAGCAGGGCTGTGACCTGCTACCCAGTCCCTCCTGCCCCAACCCCACTGTCAGTTTCTGTGTCTGGGCTGGTCTTTCCTCGAGTGTCTATAAAGGAGAACAGGTTGTAGGGGGCCTTCGATTGCCAAGTCATATAATACTGATGAGTCTACATGAGAAGGAAATTTGTATCTTTCCTCCAGAGAAACTGAGACTTAAGAAAACTTTGATCTGCCCAAAGTTAGGAATGAAGAATACTAGAGTCAGAAATCAATGCTAAATCAGAAGGATTCTTTATTTCCCTAGTTAACGTCTATCCGCACAATGATCGAAATATCGAGAAGACGATGCCCAAGTAGGTAATAACTCTGTCTCAGCCAGTTCATTGATGAACTCGACACCCCTCTTAGCTTTAGAAAGTGTCTCGCTGTGACCTGGTGTGACTTTATAGGCTGGGCCCCACCCCCAGGTGCGTGTCATATCTGGCCTATCCCATTTGAATCAATTTGCACGAAGACTGTCCCCTAAATTGTAACTGGCAGCCTCAGATGGGGCCTTTTTAAACTCAGGGTATGGATTTTGTGAACCACAGGGCAGAAGTTCTTTCACTTAGGTGCCTGGGCACCCAATGTCTGTAAGTATATGCAAGCACCCCATCCTGGGGGGAACTTTGGCTCTGTGCATGGAACTCAAAGCCCACACTTGACATTCAGGACCCAGGACAAAGCCTTTGAAATGGTGGGCATGTAATAACTTTTATGAACCGAAGACACTGCATACTTCACTCTTGGGCTTGTAGAAATGAATGACCTCATCGATGTTTATGTGATCTTGGAGCTAGCTACCAAAAATAGACGAAAATGGGGAAAACATAGGCAGATAAAAAGGAGCGCTGGATCAGTGGGTCCCATGCTCCCTTGTTGCCAGCCAAAGTGGAAGTCTTTTAGGGGCTGTGAGCATCCTAGGAGCCCAGAGGAAACGCTTTGTGAAAAATCTCCCCAAAGAGTAATTGCATCAGTAGCACTGACCTCCTTTTTTCAAAAGCCTATCTCCCGAAGTCGCCTTATTTGGTTTAATTTATTTATTTTTTGAGGAATATATTTTCCTTAAAGATTTTAATTATTTGTTCATGAGAGACAGAGAGAGAGAGATAGGCAGAGGGAGAGGGAGAAGCAGGCTCCCATGGAACAGGGAGCCTGATACGGGGCTCGGTCCCAGGACTGTGGGATCATGACCTGAGCCGAAGGCAGAAGCTGAACCGACTGAGCCACCCAGGCACCCACCTTATTTGGTTTTAGGTAGAAGATTCCATCACCGACAGCAGATTCCAGTGCAGATCCGCAGGCGGCAGGCGTTGGTCAGAGCGAGGCCAGGCCTTTGACACTGTCCTCATGGGGCTTCCTCCCAAAGAGGGGAGTGATGAGTTGAGGGGAAAACACATCCTGGGGAAAGTGCGCTGGGCCATCATTGGGTCATGACACAGAGCCTGTTATAAGCATTTTGTCATCTGCTTATTTTTATTTCTCTAAGCTGTGAAAAATTAAAATTAAAGCAACAACCAAAAAATAAAAATAAATTAAAAAAATAAAATTAAAACAACAATGGGCGCTCATTACTTGGAATAAGGGGTATTTTACATATACCGAACATAGGCTTTGGCAAGCAGCCACTAGCCACAAGGACATAAATACACCTAGACTGGGAATAATTTTCACTTTATCTCCAGTCAGACATGTAACGTGAACCATTCCCATTGCTGTTTGTTAAAGTAATCTTACTCCCAGGAGGTGCTTATAAAGCCATCCCAAACATCTCACAAATTAGATTGCTAATCTGACAGCTTACACTTCGTGGCATCCTTGGCTCTCTCCCTAGTTCGCTGGAAGGCTTTGCTTATTTCCCTTGTTAAAGTGGGAGCATGGAAGAGTGTTTTGTCAATGAAAGCTTTGGGATACTTACTAGACAGTAATACACATGCAGAGTCACTGTCCTCCCTGCATTAATGTGCAATCGATTAGTGTGGGTATTTCATGGGGCGTTTGTGAAACTGACTTTTTGTTTGACATTTCGAAATACATGTCATTTCATATTTATATTCATATTGTTTTATGATGAGGAGATTAATATTGCCTACGTGGAAAGATTCTCTTCGCTGGCCAAAATAAATTGTTTTAAAGTTCAAAAGAAAAGGATGACATATTTTTCATTTTTGCCCCCAGGTTCTATGAAAATTAAAAGCAGACGTTACAAGCAGATACTATGAATTCCTAATGGGGGCAAAAGCATTTACAATGAAAAGAACCCCTTGGGAAGCTCTTGCCCTTTGGGAAACAATGGTTCGGGTGGAATTTGTTTTTCTGCACATCAAATGTTAAAGAACAGCTGTTTTTTGTTTTGGGTTTTTGTTTTTTTTTCCTGAAAGACTCTTGTTCCCCCAAACTTCCTGGCATTCATAATGGCTTGTGCCCATGCCATTAAGGAAATGTGCTTCTGATTTCTCAGTGTCTTCATTTATTACAAATTTTATACATTTCATGTCTGTCACTAGTGCTACCTGGTGATACAACTCTTCTAATACCCTGGCATAAGGGGGAATATCCTAAAATATCCCTTTTTATTATTGTCCAGTAGAGCACTGGAAAGGGTTAGAATAATTTCTCTTTAAATGAATGAGATACAATTACCTTTCATTTTAATCTACTTAATCTCTCCTGAAGGAACATGTTTGGACAGGCAGTAGGGAAGGCCGTATATTCTAGAATGTATTTCTTCTTTCTTGTAGCTGTGAGTCTTTCTCTGCATTTACAGCCTATAGGTTAAAAGACTTGAAGAAACCAGCTGTCACAATGTCTACTCAGACTTCGAATTTCAAGAGTTGGCTTTTGTGGTTCCTGGCTTTGGATACTTAAAAATACAAGCCTTTTTATAACTAGATGTGGTTCCTAAGAGTAATGCAGTAAAAACAACAAAACCTGGCCCCATCTGTGAGGCTTGAGAGTCACAGTATTTAAAAAGGTCAAAGACTTTAAGTTCAAATTATAAAACAAGATAATTTGTGTCCACATTATTGCATTGAAAGGAATTTAATATAATTAGGCAAAGTAGGGGTGCCTGGGTGGCTCAGTTGGTTAAGCGACTGCCTTCGGCTCAGGCCATGATTCCAGGGTCCTGGGATTGAGCCCCACATTGGGCTCCCTGCTCAGCAGGAAGCCTTCTTCTCCCTCTCCCACTCCCCCTGCTTGTGTTCCCTCTCTTGCTGTCTCTCTCTGTCAAATAAATAAATAAAATATTTTTTTAAAAATTAGGCNTTGTGTTCCCTCTCTTGCTGTCTCTCTCTGTCAAATAAATAAATAAAATATTTTTTTAAAAATTAGGCAAAGTNTAGGCAAAGAGAAGCAAATTAAAAGACGGTAATAATCTGTTACCAGTTAAGTTCTTGCTGCAGAACCAATGATCACATCTCAATTCCTTTTGTAGATGACTATTGTGTGAGTCAGAGATTTGGACTGGGCTCAGCTGGGTGACACTCCTGAGTTTTCTGTTCCAGTCACTGTACCTGTGAGCAGCTGTTGCTTGTACGGTCAGTTGGCAGGACCGCTGGCTGCTGGCTCATCCCCATTGGCCTCACTCACATGTCTCACAGTTGGCTAGGTGTTGACTGAGCACCTTGGCTGTTTTCCACGTGGCATCTCATCTTGCCAGTGGCTATTCCAGGCTGGCAGAGAGAGAGAAAGAGAGAGAGAGGAGAGGATGCAAGTCTTCCTGAGGCTTAGGCTCAGAGTGGACCCAGATCATTTCCACTCTGTACTATTGATCAAAACAAGTCCCGAGCTCAGTCCAGAGTCAAGGAATGGAGAAATAAACTCCATCTCTTAATAGAAGGATCCTCACTGTCACATTGCAAGGACACAGATACACAGAGAGACAAAATCTGTGGCCATTTTTATAATCCGCCCCAGTATCACATTGCTTGATTGAGCCTTAGAAGAAGCAGAAGGGCTTAGAATGCTGTGGAGCTGTGGTTGAAACCATTAAGCTTTGCTTGACTTTAGGCAAGATAAGGCAAGATAAGGTTTTTGCTTTAATTTCTCCTTCTAAGGAAAACTAGTCCTGCTGCTAGCTTTCATTCATGGCTTCTGCACAAACTTCTGAAGGATCCAACTCTAGAGAGCTAAGTGGGCAGAGTCTTTGTGTGCAGAAAATGGTGCCCCTTCTTGTGTTGAACCCAAGTGAAGACTTTTCCTGGGTGGCAGAGCGAAAGAACGAGGAGCTCAGCGTGACTCTAAGGTTTTTAGCCTGGGCATCTCTGGAAGGCTGACATTGTCATCAACTGAGATGGAAAGGATTATGAGTAAAGCAACTTTGAGGGGATCCTAGAAAGTCAGTTTTAAACCCCTTACATGTGAGATCTCAAGTCAGCATTCATGTGGAGATGCCAAGTAGGCAGTTGAACACACAAGTCTGGAGTTGAAGAAAGCGGTGCAGACTGAAGCTTGAAATTTGGAAATCATCAGATCAGAAATGGACTTAAGGTCATGACACNTAGAAAGTCAGTTTTAAACCCCTTACATGTGAGATCTCAAGTCAGCATTCATGTGGAGATGCAAGTAGGCAGTTGAACACACAAGTCTGGAGTTGAAGAAAGTGGTGCAGACTGAAGCTTGAAATTTGGAAATCATCAGATCAGAAATGGACTTAAGGTCATGACACTGGATGACACCATCAAAAGAGAGATTCAGGGAGAGAAGAGAGGGCTCAAGAATGCAGCTCTGAGTGCCTCCAATCTCATAGGTCAGGGAGAAAAGAGGAAACCAGCAGTGGAGGCTGGATAGGGGGGAAAGTGAAGAGAATAGATACCTTGGAGGCCAAAGAAGAAAGCCATGGAGAAGAGGAGGTCACTGCATAAAATGCCACTGATAGGGGAGCCCCATGAGATCTGAGCATTATCCAGGGTCTAGGAGTGCAGAGGTGCTTGGAGAAGTCTTGGTGGAGGGTGGAGCAAGGACCTGACTTGTAAATCTTCTAGCCAGTTGAGAAGTAGGAAGCAGGAAATGTGGAAGCGACATAGGTACTGAGAAAGTAGAGAACAGAAATGCAAAGGATCCTAATCGGTGAGTCAGAACAGAGGACTGGTAGGTGCTAGACCAAGGGTGAAGTTCACGTGTGACTCTTACACACTCTGTGACCTGAGACACAACACCTGTTGTTCTAAACTGTAGTTTGCCCTTACATGAGATGCCGGTACAACAGCATCTCCAACCCCATATTAATTTGAGGATTCAATAAGACAATCCACGCGACAAACTTCCCAGTCCATGGGAAGCACACAGTCTTGGCTAAGACCATGATGGTGGGGGTGTTTATTTGCAGGTCCTTCTGCCTAGAGTTTGGGGCTTTTTTTAAGGTAAAATTCACCGACCATAAAATTAACTATTTTAAAATGTGATTTAGTGGCATTTCGCATACTCATAATGTTATACAGCCATAACCTCGGTCTAGCTTCAAAATATTTTCATCATCCCCAATCCATTAAGCATCATTAAGCGCTGTCCATTCCCCTCCCCCAGCCCCTGGCAACCACCAGCCTGCTCTCTGTCTCTATAGAAGTACCTATTCCAGGTATTTCCTGTAACACATGATCTTTCATGTCTTTCTTTCACTTATAATATTGTCAAGGTTCATTCATGTTGTTGCATGAATCAGAACTTCACTTTTTTTTTATGGTTGAATAATATCCCACAGAATGAATATGCCACATTTTGTTACCATCCATTCATTGATGGACAAAGTTGTTTCCACTTTTTGGCTACTGTAAATAGTACCGCTATGAACATTCAGGCACTGGTATTTGCTTGAGTACCTGTTTCCAATAATCCGGAGTTCACACCTAAGAGCAGAATTGCTAGGTCCTATGCCTGAGGTTCCAACAGCACAAAACAAGGCTTTTGAGATTATGATTTTCCACTAACTCACTCGACTACAGCTTCCTAAAGTCAAGGACCACGCTTCACTCTTCTTTGGGGGCATGACTTTAAAGAGTGGGAGAACAGAAGGTACCAACTGTAAGTATTACTTCCCACTCAGTGTTTTTTTTTCAATCATTTAAAAAATGGAAAAGCCATTTGTAGCCCACAGGTAGTACAAAAACAAGAGGAAATCCAGCTTGGACTCCCAGACTGTGGTTTGCCGCTTACATATGCCCCATGGTACCAGGCTATTCTGTACTTGGGAGTATTATAATGTTAAAATGAACTTCACTTTTATCTTTATGAAAGGGCTGACCATGGTCATGTTCATAGAAAATATACCTGGAAATGCTTCTCAGGAACGTATTCCTCTGGATCACAAAATGTAAATGCATATAACCCGCAGCCCATCACAGATGCTGTCAAGACAGCACTGGATTCTAAGGTCTAGAAACAGAAATCATAAAAGAGGAAACAGGCACACAACTCCAAGACGTTTGCCAAAGGAGGAAAGAAACCAGTGACTCCGACTGGAGACTGAGGGCTGAGTCCCAAGGCATCAGAACAGAGGGAGGGAGGAGAGGAGTCTACTGGGAGTCTGGGATGGACTTGATAAACGTCCCAGATACCAGTGAGCAGATACCAGTTTGTTTGGCTGAAAACAAGAAAATGGTATGACTTTTTAACTAGCTTTTTCATTCTTGATCCTGAGTGAGATCCAAAGAATAACAGACCTTTTGGCCTGAAAGAGATTTCAAAAAGGAGCATCTTAATGACATACTTATGTTTTTCTTCAAACCTCCCGATGCCAACTCCCAGTCTCTCCTGGCAGCTCCCTGAAACAGCAGTTGGTCGCCAAGACTTTCGAGAACTTGCTATGGATGTGAAATCCCTCCTCTTTAATTTAAGTCCATTCCCGCTAATTTGGTCCTCCGCAAACGTGATTTAAAACTGGCCCACATTCCCCACATTAAGATCTTTCACTGGACTAAAGATGGTCATTAAGCCTCCCTCCGCCTGCTTTTCTCTGAACCAAACAGCCCCAAACCCTTGAACCTTTTCCTCTTAGAACTAATTGTCATCCTTTACAACATTTTTGTAACTTTGGTTTCTTCACGTCGTTTTTTTAACAGCAGAGACAACACCCGCCCCCCCCCCAATGTATTTTCTAGAGAAGCTTGGGCTACAAGTGGAGCACTTAAAGGAAGAATACAGAGGAGAAAGAGTCAGCCGTTTCTGGGTTTTATTTCTGGCGTCTCAGTGCCATGCTGGCTTTTTCCCACACAACTACTCTATTTCGGAGGAATATTCATTTAGTAAACTGAATCCGCTCCACCCAGGTCATTTCGCCACTAAACTTCCACCTTGTAATCATCCCAACAAGAACAGCTGTAATCGTGGTATCTAAACTTGTCGCCTCGTGCTAAGGCTCACGGCAACCCTAAGTGGGAGGTCTGTCATTATCCACCCTTGACAGTGAAGGACACGGACGGGGAGAGGTTCAGGAACGGGCCTGAGATGATCCCTCGGTGACTGGGGGGAGCCTGCCTTGTAACGCAGCTGGGCCCCTGGGTTTCCCGTGTTCAGCCAATGCTGTATTTCCTTCTCCGTGGGTATCTGCAGACTGTAATTAACAGCAGCTTTTCTTGTACATTTCTACTCCATTTGTATCCAGCAAATTGTTCCCTCAACAACACTTTCCCGATTTATCAAGGTCATTTTCAAATTTACGCTGGCTGTCAGTCTGGAGAATTAGCAATTCCTCCTAACTCAGTAACATCTGTAGTGTATTTGCATTATCTTCATTCTCAATATGGAAGCTTAGAAGTTTAACCCTTGGAACATGGATGTTAAAAGCCGTAAGAGCTAACATTATATTCCAGGCACTGTTGTAGGCATGTTGCCTACCTTCAGCAAAGCCCTAAAAGGTGGCTGCTATTGTTCCTTCTAATGCTACAGATTGAGGCACAGAGAGGGTACAAAACGTGCCCATGGTCACACAGCTAAAAGTTTGCCGACATTTTTACAAGTAGCCTTAGATTCCAAAAATATTCTATGTACATCTTGTTGCCATTTCATCCTTAAACAATCTTTGTCACAATAACTCACTTTACACAAGGCTGGAACTACAGATGAGATGGTTAGGACTTTGAAGTCATACAGCAAAACCATTCACTATTGTTCTGGGAGGGTGTGGGCGCAGACACCTTCCCCTGAACGGAATGGAAGGCAAGTCCCTCGGTGCCAAGCACACGTTCTAAAATCCCTGTGCTGCGGTCACGTGGTTATGATACAGTCTGTAAATTGTTATGCTTTGTGGGCTTTACAGGGATGTTCTAGAATACCGGTACTGAATCTTTTCACAAAATTTCTCATGTGAATGGAGGATTCATTCCTCTATGCAAAGCAATTCACCCACCGAAAAAGCAATGAAAAATAGTGGTCAAGAGCAGGAACTCAAGAGTCAGATAGCGAGGACAAGAACTCTGGCATATACCCTTTCTGTGGGTGCATCTTGGCAATTTATGTAATCTCCCTAAACCTCAGGGTCCTCATCTGTGCTAGTATGTACCTCATTTAGTCGCCGTGAGGGCTAAGTGGTATGATTCATGGTACTTAGCATTGGTACTTAGTGATAAGGTACTTACACCTAATTCACAGTATTTAGCATTATGCAAAATAAATGTTAGCTATTATTAACCAGACACGCTTAGGATACAATACAAATTCCGCCATAGGTTTTATAGCATAGCTTCTAGGATCTGCTTTCAGGACTAACGAAAGATATGGAAGCGGAGAGTGGAAGGCGGTCTCAAGTATCTGTATCGGGTGGAACATACGAAGCAAGGTTTCCTTGAGGTCGCCCTAGGATGGCGGCTCCAGGGAGGCCCAGAAGGAAAGCATTTCAGTGCCACCATGAAATGAAGCCCACTATCTAAAATTGCTTAGACTGTCCCTGGCTGTTTCATCAGGAGAAACAGGATCTCTTCCTGCCTTCACAAGTGTAATGCAAAGCCATGACATTGACACAGAGTCACTGAGTATGTCATTGGAATGAAAACAAGCGTTAGCAGATGACATCATGTAAAGTGTTGACAGTGTAACTCGGGGTAAGTCACTTAGCTGCCCTAGTCCTTCACCTACCTCCTCAGTGGCTGTCACTGTCCACCAAACATATCATACAAGCAGCACACCTAGAGTCCCCTCCCACATCCATGGAAGATACGTTCCAAGCCCCCCAGGGGATGGATGCCTGAAACTGTGGATAGTACCAAACCCTATACGTACTATGTTTTTTCCTATACATACATACCTATGATAAAGTTTAATTTGTAAATTAGGCACAAGATTAACAACAAATAACTAATAATAACATAGAACAATTATAATAGTATACTGTAATAAAAGTTATGTGAATGAGACCTCTCTCTCAAAATCTCTTATGCTGTACTCAAAATTCTTCTTATAATGATTTGAGATGATAAAATGCCTGCATGATGAAGTGAGGTGAATGTAGGCATTCTAACATGCTGTTGACCTTCTGAGGATACATCAGAAGGAAAATCATCTGCTTCCAGACCAGGGTTGACCGTGGGTAATTGAAACCGTGGAAAGCAAAACCACAGAGAAGGGGGGAGACTACCATAGATTAAAGTTTTCTACCGGCCACATTAAAGAAAGTAAGGAGAAGTAGATAAAATTAATTTTAATAATATACTTTATTTAGTCCATTTTAACCAAAGTAATATTTCAGCATGTAATTAATACAAAAAATATACTTGTGACATTTTTGCATTCCTTTTTTCAAAATCTTCAAACTTGGTGTGTATCTTACAGTTTCTGGACATCTTACTTAAGAATACTAAAGTCTCAGTGGCCATGTGACTAGTGGCTACCATATTGAACCATGTTAGTCTAGGACACACTCAGCTCTTAGAAAACCACTGATCCTAAAACTACACTTTAGGGCACCTGGGTGGCTCAGTTGGCTAAGCGTCTGCCTTCGACTCGGGTCATGATCTCAAGTCCTGGGATTGAGCCCCACATTGGGCTGCCTGCTCAGCGGGGAGCCTGCTTCTCCCCCTCCCTCTGCCTGCCACTCCCCCTGCTTCTGTCCTCTCTCTCTCTCTCTCTCTCTCTCTGTCAAATAAATATACAAAATCTTAAAAAAATAATAATAAAACCACATTTTAGCAATGGGAACAAAGGCAAAGATGAAAACTTTATGCCATTGGTCCATGTATGAAGAATTAAACCACACCAATAAATGACATTTTATCTTGGCATATAATAAAAGATGGGAATTCAAGCTTAGAGCCCAGAATGACGTCTGTCAGAAGGAAGGACCCATAAAAAGTCATTAAAAAAGGCTAAGATGAGATTAATAAACGTGACTTTCGGCTGAAAAAATTGAGCTGGTTCTCCTTAAAGAAAGGGTTTTAGGTTTCCTTTGATCTCTTTCATTAACATTTTGTAATTTAGCAAAAATCTGATTTTTTAAGCAAAAAACAAGAATGTTTACAGTAGCTGTATTCATAATATCCACAAACAGACATTCTGAAACAACCCAAATGTCTTTCAGTGGGTGAATGGTTAAGCAAGCCATGGTATAGTCGCACTATGGGGTACAACTCAGCAATGGAAAAGAATGAACGCTTGAGAAATGCAACCATTTGGACAGCTCTCAGCGGAAATACAGTGAGTGAAGAGAAGTCCATCTCTAAAAAGTTGCATATTATTTGGTTCCATGTACATATTTTCCAAATAACAAAATGAGGGACATGGAGAACAGATTAGTGATTAGTGGTTGCTATGGGGTAGGGGTTGGCGGAAAAGAAGTTGGGTGTGACTACAAAGAGTAGCGTGAGAGTCTGTGGTAAGGGCACAATTTGATATTTTTCTGTGGTTGTGCTAACACGAATATCCACAAGTGATAAAATTGTGTGGACCGTTACGCACACATACAGACACACACACACACACACACACACAAGTAAGTGATTATAAAGCTGCTGAAAGCTGAATAAATCTCTGTGGGTTGTACCAATGTCAATGTCCTGGTTTAAATGGTTACATAAGATGTAACCATTGGAGGAGACTAGGTGAAGAGTACGTGAGATCTCCCTGTCCTTATTATTTATTTATTTTTTTTGCAACTTCCTATGCAGCTGTAATTTTTTTTTTCTAAATACACACCCAAAAAAAAGTCCTTAGGAAAAGCAACAGCTGGCTGGCAAAGCCGGGCCCTACAGGTAGTAGCTCTGATTGAAAATCCAAGAACTGGCTTCCAGTGAAAATGGAGAAGTGGGCCAACATCCATTTCTTAGATCCAGAAGTCAACACAAGGGAACAAGGAGAGAAATAACTGCTTTCGTACAAACCAAACCAATGCTGATCCCAGTCCCCAGTCCTCCAGCCACAGGAGTTTACTGCCTTCCAAATCCACAAAGTATGTTTTATGGCCTTAATGGGCCAAGTTGTATGCTGCTCATCCTGTGATGTTGCAACACCTAATTTTCAAAACCCACAAGAAAGTTATGGAAAGAAGGGGCAGTTATGAAACCTATACAATGTGCCTGTTTTTCTGCTTTCATTAAAATTGCAACTTACAATTAATCTGTTTCTTCTTAGGCACTCTATTCTTTCAGAACGTACGTGAAAATATTGCTTTTTATTTGTGTTATCCTTTTCCTAATGGCTGATAGAAACCGGCTTTGAGGCTTAAAATGTTAGTCTAGTTAAAACTAAACCCTGAAGGAAGAAAAAAAAAAGAAAAGAAAAGAAAGGGAAAAACAAAACAAAACAAAACAAAACAAAACCAGCCCTACACCCTGAAACTACACAAGGAATGCCTTCTGCATTTTTTGATTTATGCACTTTCTGACCACAAGAGGGCTTCTTTTATTCCCATTAGGAAAACCCAGCAGAACAGTCTTTGATTTAGAATTTACAAACATCTTAGGAAGGAAAAAGAATTGAAAACCAAGTGCCCCCCTCTAAATACCAAGACTTGAATGACTGTACAGTTTTGTAAAATGTGGAATTTATTGAAGAACTTCTGTGATATGTACTTCAAAGCTCGGTTTCCTATTTTTAAATTTGGCATTCTACCTGATGGAAACTAGCCAACCACTTAGGAGGCACGTTCATGATTTCATTTCCCAGTTGGTGAATGAAGTAGGGCCAAGTGCCGTCTTTATTTTTGTTAGTTTTATTATTAACATATAGAGCTCAGCATATTGCTTGGGTTCAATACGCGCTTTCTAGTCAATGGCTCCTTATGCATTATTTAAGATAATTCTGTCCTGCTAGAAAATGAATTTCCCTGAGTATACCCCCCGGTATACTCCCGGTGCCAAACCCTGCTTGTAGATTTCAGTCCCTGTGGTTGTAAAGCAAACGTTTGGAAAGAAAGACTCTTCTTATTCCTCTTCAGATACAACCCAAGCTTTTAGGATAAGAGAGGCCAGAGTCCAGATTCCTGGAATGCTAGGAGAGGATGTTCTGGAAGGACACGTAGACTTTGCAGCATATTCTTGTTTTCAGGATTTGCTCATTTGTCCTCAGCTCTGCCTATGGGCCATCTTCACTGCACATGGGGCAAGTCCTTTTCCTCTACTATTTGACCATTGCTGATCGCTAGTACAACTAGAATACAATGCCCCATTGAGCCAGAAGTTGCCATGATGCCATTATTTCTTGATTCCTTGCCCCATTTACAGAACTTTCTACAGTCTAGTAGTTTTGAAAAGAAAAAAAAAAGTTTTGAAAAGCCTATGCGAATGAGACAGAGTTTTTTTGTTGGTTTTTTGTTGGTTTTTTTTGTTGTTGTTGTGCTAGTCATCAGTTGCAAAGTTTTCTGGTGAACCAAACTGAAAGACGTTTCCATCAAATTCTTTCATTTCTTAAACTAGAAAATTCCATCGAAATCTGAATCAATGAATATTCTCCACTGACATCTTTTTGGAGGGAGACCTAGGATAAATGCCCCCCTATTCACCTTGGTTATGAGAAGGATGCAGCACCTGGAATCTTCTCTGTCTCCGGCCTTGCTCTGCCTCCCAATTCCAAGGGTGAGAAAGGCAGGAGAAGAGATGAGACAGAGGGCATGGGTGAGCTTTGCCTGGAGGAGACGGTGGGGGTGGGGAGCCGGTTGCTTTCTGACACTGTCCCCATCTCATCAGCTGCGAGCTAAGGGAATCAGGTGGGCTTCCGGGAAACATGATGATGATTTGCTCTGGGGAAGCTGGGCAGATTAAACCACACGATCGCTGAAAACAAAATCTGTATGGAGGACACCCAACCAGGAGTCTTGAGCTCCAGGTCTGAGGTCCTCGTCTGCCGTCACATGGCTCTGGGATCTGACCTCCTCGCCATGGACCAGATCCATACTACGTGAAATAAAGCCAATATCTAAAATTATCTTGGCTGTCTAATTTCTAAAGCTCGTCTCAGTACTAACTTCAGCCTAACTCAGTGTGTGCTATGTGCAGCCCAACAATTGCTGGGCCTTCCAGAAAACAGAGCCCTGAAGCCGAATTCTCTTCATCTCCTTTGTGATGAAAAGGAATAGTTTGCATCGAAGACCAATCTGAGAACCTCAGCTAGAATCTACAGGATGTGATTTTTTTTATTTTTAACCATAAGCCTATGACTAGCATAAAGCCACTGGGTGCGCCCCCTGGAGGTACCAAGTCTGAGAGATGGGCCCAGAAAGAACGAAGCTTTAGTGTTTGATTTTTCCAAGGGAACGTTCAAGTTTCCCAGTCAAGTTCAGCCCCACCTAAGTGAGAAGGGTTAGTGTTTGTTTCTCAGCCTGGCCTGGCTTTGGTGGGACTGGATGAGCACGTTGGTTTTATTGTTCCTGTGTGTGGTATGGAACTTCTTAGAGCCCTGTTGACTCTACCTGAAGAGAAAAAGCAGCCACCATGGAAGGTTGGCTGCAGGAATGGCAAACACTGGATAAGCCACACTTGATGCACCAAGTTAGATCCCTGTGGGCCAGCTGCGCGGAAGGCCGTGAGGGCGCTGGAGACGGTCTCTCACGTGGCTTTCTCCAGGGCCTGGTCCTGCCTGGCCTTGTCTTCTGACAGAGCCCTTCTTGGCAAGGCCAGGCCTTGCATGGCAGGAAGGAAGGGTAGTGGGTATATCAATCACTTTGCTCTGGACTGCTTTCTTTTCTTCCATAAAGTCAACAAGACCTTCTTTATTTCCTTTTTTTAAAATCCTACTTGTGCTTTTAGTGGTCTAGTCAACCCTCTGAAGAGCTGTTGTCAGGGTTGGATTCGTGGGGAGGAAGAGAGGACAGAATCAGTGCACAATGAAGAGGAGGGGGCTGCTGATGGGCCAAGCAGCAAAATTATGCACCACTGCCCAAGCAGCAAGGGGCTCAGCTGGCCCCTTCAAGTAGCAGCCTCTCTGTATTGGAATGTCTTCAAGGTCATCTGAAGGACCACGTGACAGTCTAGTGCAGGACCTCAAACCATTCCTCAAAGGTATTTAGATAGACAAAGAACTTCGAGACAGAAATGGCCGTTTTTAGTTGGCGGGGTTCTGAAGTAGGCACAGGAAAGTGAAATGACTTGCCAAAGATGACAGAGAGTCTGCTGGAAGTTCAAGTGTTTTTACCTTTCCACATATTTTCTTTTTTAACAAAAGGTATCTGGTTTCTTTGCAGTCCACTGTAGTTTGTCGTGTTTATGAGATTTATTTTCTTACTGGATCAAGAGTTTGCTGGGGATAGGGAAAAAGAGGCTTAGGGAATTTTTAAAACCCCACTTGAACATTTAGGGTTATTAATTCTCATGAAGAGAAATATTTATTTAAAGAGCTGATTTCGTTATATTATAACCTTGTGAATAAACAGACCAAGGGCCTGAGTATGGGGAGGAAGTACATGGAATTAATAAGGAAGAGAGGTGGAAGGAAGAGGGGCCAAGAGTTATTAAACATACGGTGCTGATAGATATTATTTCATTTGGTTCATACAGGTAAATACCTCCACTTCATAGATGTGGAAACTGAGGCTCAGAGACAGGAAGTAAACTACTTGGAGTTCATACAGGTAATAACACGACAGATTAAGGATCGGAACCCCAGGCTAGTTCAAGGAAAGACTCTTTCCTGCTTCACATGCTATGATGGAAAGAAAACAGGGCTTAGACATTGCAGGGTGGGCTAAGGGAGTGGGTCTGAGTTTTAAACCTAGTTCTGGGACTGGCTCGTTGTGTGGCCTTAGGAAAGATCACTCGATGGATCTCGGCCTGTTTCCTGACCTTTTAAGGTGTTTCAGTTCAGGCCAAGTGCAAACCTACCACTTTTTTTGGATACACACATTTATTCTGCCCCCTTTGCTAATGCAAACCAACCTAGGATGTTTTGGAAGTTTCCAAGAATGTGTTCTCCCCGCCCCTCCTCCACCCACACTCCTGTGTCTTCTGGAGGGGAGAGGAGTCCACAGGGCACTGGGATATGGTCAGGAACAAATTGAGATCTAATCGTGAGCCAGTGTGCTTGGATAGAAATGGACTTTATCATGCTCATGTCAAGCCTTGTTCACTAATTAATTAATTGAGATATAATTCAAATATCATGAAATGCATGCATCTTCATTGTTCAACAGGACTGGACAATTGCATACACGTGTGTAAACCACCAGCCAAATCAAGTTTAAAATACTTTTCAAGACTCTAGAAAGTTCCTTCTTTCCCCTTTCTTTTTTTTTTTTAAGATTTTATTTATTTATTTGACACACAGAGAGAGATTACAAGTAGGCAGAGAAGCAGGCAGAGAGAGAGGAGGAAGCAGGCTCCCTGCCGAGCAGAGAGCCCGATGTGGGCCTCGATCCCAGGACCCGAGATCATGACCTGAGCCGAAGGCAGAGGCTTTAACCCACTGAGCCACCCAGGCGCCCCCTTCTTTCCCCTTTCTAGTCAACTGAGCCCCCTCCTTACCCAAGGAAGACAACCACTGTTCTGATCTCCATCACCGTGGGTTAGTTTGATCTGTTCTGGAATTTGCATGTGTGGAATCACATGTGTGAAGCCTTATCCAATGCTAGAGGCACATGAGGCACATCAAGGGCCCTAGGAAGTAGAAGGTAAAATTATCTTCCTAATGGCTATGAGTCAGGGCTACCCGGTCTCTTCGGTGGGAGAGTGAAGGCCACAGCAGGTGTAGATAATTGTTTCTTCTTTCCAAGAAGCTTATAAATTTCTTGAAAACACAACCTGGTTCTTTTGTAGGGTCTAATGAAACAGTGCACAGAGTCTTTTCTCATTTCATACTTATTTAAGTATGTGTTGCCTTTACACATTCTGCATGCATTCATATATACATTCATTCATTCAATAAAAAATGTATTATTGTCCAAATGTATGCAGGTGGTGGGATCAGTTACAAATGAAATGCACAGTGTGTGTCCCCTGGGGCTCACATTCAAGCTGGGAGACAAGCAATAGATGCCCCACACTAGAAGGTAGAGGATCCCTGGTGAAGGCAGTAGGTTTACGAGAAAATGAGCAGAGAGTGGCAGCTTCACACAATGTGGGGTTAGTAGATGACTTCAAGTCACACTTAACCTACTGCCAGTTTCAGGACACAGGATTAGCACTGCAGCATGAACCAGAATTTCATTGCCCGTCACGTTATTTATCCATCGCCGACTACACACTGAGCGTGGTCAACACTGATAATACAAAAATAAATGAGGCATGGATGAGTTACAGATCTCTGGAAGGTCCTTGCTTTTAAAAAGTCTACCTTGTTTCCCCCTTGTCATCATACACTGAAAAACATGAGTGCCTCTAATCCACGTTTTGATAAGTTTTCTTGAGTCACGTCTCAAGCCGCTTTGAATGGGGGCATTGGGCAGCTTTTTAGAGATGTGTAAAGAACCTACTGTCCTAGACAAAGGCAAAAAGACTTTCTTCTTTCCTGCAACATTTCAGACACCTCTGGGGTCCCTCTGTCAGTGCACTGTCAGCAGAGGCTTAGCAAAATAAATTGTACACTAAGAAGACTTACTTTTGGGATTTTGAGAGTGTCTCAAAAACACAGCATAGCATGTCCCAATCTAATAAAATCAACACTACCACCCCCTGTACTCTCTCTGTCTCTCTTCTCTCTCTGTCTCTGAAGGTTAACCACTGCAGCTACTAGTGGACAAAAGGTTTCAGATGTGTTCCACAGATGAATGTTTGATGTCATGGGACAGGACAGAGCCAGAACAATTGAGTCCTCTTTGGCCAAAACTTTCCCATTAGTGTGTATCAGAAAGGTGCAGGCTCTGACTGCAGGATAAGTAAACAGGACATAATGAGTTTTCAATAAATACTGTTGAGCCAGACTCCCAGTCCATTTGGAGAGATTGATTTGACATGCAGAGCCTGCCAGAGGACCTGAGGACAGAAAGGTACAAAGAGTTGAAGTTCACGAATGGAAACAGGTGCACAGGGATGGGCTGTGACCTCCATGCAAGGGCAAGAAGGTGAGACTGCTCTGATGGGAAGGATGCAAGAACCCCTAACAACACCTTTGTTGGAAATACCAGTTTTATTTTCAAAAGAATCAGAACGTTAGGGGAAGAGGAAACTGGGGAGGTGTCAGACTCCTTTTTTCTGCATGCTTTTGTTTTTAAAAAATAAAATAAAACAAAACAAGAAACCTGAAGCTGAGGGTAGTGACAGACCTAAAATCCCACACCTGGTTGAATCAGAATTTGACCCCGATCATTTTCTCGCACATTTTGCCCCTTTAGCCAGAGGGGACAACCCAGTGGATTGCATTTGGCACTAAGAAATGTATTAAAAATATCTATGTTCTAAAAGACTGAAGTTGGTTTTAACCATTTCTTTCTGATTTTAACTAGAAACAAGTTAATTTACATGCCCATTAGAACTTACTTTCACTTAGACATTTTTAAGACATGGAAAGCTGAGCAGCTGAGATAAAAGAGAGAGGCTCTAGTCCCAGATGCACCTTGAAGACCCCTCCTCTAAAGCCTGGAGCAGCTGCAGAGCACACTGGCCTGGGGATTCCTCCAGCAGCCCTTCTCTTTCCTGGGTATTGACTCTCCACTAACAAGTTAATGATGTAAACAACAAATTAATTAGCATATTTAGAATACAATCAAACATTTTTCATTAGCACTTTGATGTCCTGGGTCATGTTCTCCAGAAGCAGAGCCTGAGAGCAAGATACCAGGGCTTGTGGTTTACAGAGGGAGTCCTCCTCAGGAAACATGGAAGGGAGTGTATTAGTTCACTACAGCTGCTGTAACAAAATGTCAGAGACTGGGTGGCTTAATTTGCAGAAATTTATTTTCTCACAATTCTGGAGGCTGGAAGCATAAGATCAAGACCTGGCAGGGTTGGGTTCTGGTGGGGCCTCTCTATATATTGTAGACAGCCTCCTTCTTGTTGCCTCTTCACGGGTTGTTTCTCTCTGTACAGGTTTCCCTGATGACTCTTTGTGCCCGTTTCCTCTTCTTGTAGGGACAACAGTCAAATTGGATTAGGGCCCATTCTAACAGCCTTGTTTCAACTTCATTACCTGTTTAAAGGCCATATCTTCAAATAGAGTTCCCTTCTGAGGACTAGGGGTTAGAGCTTCCATGTACAGAAGTGGGAGAACACAATTCAGTGCATAATGGGAAGTTAGAAAAGGGGAACAAGAAAGAGGAAGAGGGGGAGAGAGAACTTGGTCTCTGGGAAAGCCTAGTCTCAGCCTGGTCCATGGGGTGAGGGAACATTGGTACCATCAATCAAACCAGAGTGGTGAGGAGTCTGGGTCTTTCTCTGACCATATCTGTTAATTCACCAGCCAGCCACCAAGATGTGTTTGGTGGGGAGCGGGGTCTTCAAGTATCTGCCCATGCATCTCCAGACAAGACAACTCCTGTGAGCCAAGAGCACTTTTCTGGAGAGAGTCACGCAGCTGTCAACGGCAGCCCACTCAAGCAGCTGGGGGGCAGTGTCCATCCCTGGGCAAGACACCAACATCACCCTCAACACAGGTCTTCCAGGGTCCCTCTGTTTATTACAGAAGCTTACCGATCTCCTATCTCCATTTGTCAAGCCCACCCTCCCAGATTCACACAGGACAGGGGAGGGCTGCCAGGAGATAGAACAGGAGGGTGCAACCTCTTCCTTCCATCAGCACATGGCTCCACCCTGGACCCAGTTTCCCAGGCCTGAATACCTGACTTCTGGTCAACCACCAAATCTCACAGCCTCACCTCTTCATTTGTTTTCAAACCCATCTTTTCTCCCTTCTCATGGCCATTGCCCTAGTTCAGCAAGCTATTGCTTCTCATTCCCAACACAAAAGAGTTTCTTCTCAGATCTCTCTTCCTCTACCTAAATCCCAACCAACTTTCCCATAGCAGCCAAATTCACTTCCCTGCTCAACACCCTAGGATGGCTTCTCTTCCCTGTGGAGAGAGTCCATCTCTAATGTGAGTCACTGAGCCTTCCTTCCCTCTTGTGGCTGCTGCCTCCTGCCTCAAACCACCCCCCCCACACACACACTCTGTTCTCAACAACCACATTTAGCTTCATTTTGTCCTTGGACTGTCAACATCCTTTCTTGGCAGACAGTTTATCCTGAGCTCCACTGACCCCTACCCCCACTCCCCACCCATCAGACACAGTCCATGTAACACTTTTTCTAGGTAGTCTTACCTGGCCTCCTGATTTAGTTGGTTGCCTTTGCTACAGATTCCTTGGCTCTGGCACCAACCACACTTAATTGCCACTGTGTTTTTAATGGTCTATCTCCCTTCCTAGACTACCAGCTCGCAGAAGGCACTGTGGGAACCTATCTTGTTAGGCTGTGTCCCCCCAACCTTGTGTCCCTGCTCTGCTACTTCATGGTGTCTGACCTGTGTCTCTGTTTTTTTTTATTTTTAAAATATGAATAATATACACAGTGTAATGCTTCTTATAGTTTGGAAGATTAAGTGATTGACAAGGTGCGCAGGAGCAGGTGCTTAGAAGAGCGTTGGGTGTGTAGTAAGCACACGTTGGGGTGATCTATTATTTCCATTGCTAGTGGACACAGTGGCCCCAGCAGAAGTACTGGTATCTCCAGCAGCAAGCAGAGTGCCCAGCACATAAGAAAACCAGAA
The DNA here is from genome assembly GCA_002007465.1 of Ailurus styani. NCBI lineage: Eukaryota > Metazoa > Chordata > Mammalia > Carnivora > Ailuridae > Ailurus > Ailurus styani. The sequence goes on along the minus strand of LNAC01000508.1, from coordinate 702,243 downwards.
GGTGTTACAAGTGGCCTGGCAGCCAGATGGGATTAATATCACCTTCATCGTTTCTCCTGATAGTTTCACTGATGGTGAAACCAGAGGCATGTGTGATCCCAGTTTCGGTCTTATCTCTGACTTTACTGGCCTCCAAGGCAAATATTTAATGTTAGTTTATAGTTGACATGAACAGCTTACGTTAATAGTAGATAGGAGCAACAAAACAAAACCCTTCCCATCAGAAGAGGTGATTAGGTTACGAGGGACTATAACAGTAACACCTGAAGTTAATCATTTCACAGTGTAAAAAATGCAGGCTGGGAATATTGGCTGATTCTCATGAAATCCTCCCTCACCTGACTGTTTTGTTAAATGAAGCGCAGCCAGCAGAAGCTTGAGCCATCTAGTTGCATCTTTCCCGTGGCCCCGGGGAGCTCGTCCATCAGATCATCCCACTCCAGCCTCCGGTGACCATGCTCCAACATCCTCCAGCCCAGACTCTCTGCTGACTCACCAGGCTGCTGGCTTCCTGGAGGGGAGCTCCCCAGCAGAACCCCCCGGCCTTCTCTGGGGCTCGGTTCCCCCCCCTCTCCTCCTCCACGCAGCCCACCCCACGGCACAGAGCTCACTGAAATATCCTTGCCAAGGTGGCAGAACAGTCAACAGATGATGAAAACGTCTTCCCCACAGAACATGTCCAGGCCCATAAATCCACAGCTAGAACTCTGTAGAGCTGGATACCAAACCCTCTCCTGTCCATGGATGCAAAGGCAGGAATAACCAGAACAAGAGTAACTTCTTTGAGGCAATTCCATACACCTCACACTTTCTCAGCAGTGTTTCTAGGCATGACCTTTCTTTACCTACCGTCAGTCACCCTCTTTTCTCTTCTGATTTTGTTGTTTTTCTTGTTGTCTTCTTTTTTCTTTCCTTCTTCTTCTTCTTCTTCTTTTTTTTAAATAACGTAGCATGGTCTGTCTGCTTGAGGTCTGATCTCATTTCCTATTTCCTCACTAAGGGTATGGTGCTATTTGAAGCATATTTGAACACCTAGCCAGAATCTGATGGAAAGGCATAAAAAAGCGGAAGGAATCACACCCCAGTAGGTAAGGCTGCCCGTCCCCTAGAACCCTGAGAACACTGTTCCGGAGAAGTCTGCCATTCATCCAATGCTCACAGACACAGGAACATGAGTCATCAATGAGACACTGTCACCACCCTCTCTTCTTCTCTAAGCCTCCCTATTAAAAAAAAAAAAAATAGAGGAAATGGCCTCTGACATTGGGATGTATGAACAAGAGTTCCACACATGGCACAAAGCATGAGAACTTCTGCTGTGGACTTCCGCACTGGTTATAGGATGCTGGGCTCATGTTTGGTTTTCAAACCTCGAATCTAAAGAAAATGTCACTTCAAGTATGATTTGTAGGGAGCAACATAAAGGCTGATTCAGGAGGAAAAACAAAGGCCAAATAGTAGTACTGTTACAGGATGTCTGTAATTTTAAAAAATAATTATAATTTTTAAAGGAATATTTGGCATTTGAAAGAATGAAAATGAAAAGAGCTATAATTGCCTTTAAAATACGTAAAGCAATATTATGGAAGAAAGAAGGTCAATTAGCCACAGTAGTTTATAAAGCCGAAATGAGATGTAGTGAAACTTGTTCAAAGAAAAGCTTGCTTAAAACTTACCAAAAAACTCTAATCATGAGAGAGGAAAGGAGAGTCTTAGGTGACTCTGACAAAGGAGGTTACACACTTGTTAACCCTATTGACTGAAATGAGAAACTTAACAATTAGAGATGTTTTGGGCAAAACAGCATCATTCCTAAACTGGGGAAGCTCCGTTCCCTAGTTAAAAGGATCTATGACCAGTTTCACAATCTTTCGCTGTTATTTCCAGACCTTTCGGGGCCATGCGAGTGAAGGTGCATGGCCATATCAGCCTTCCACCCACACCACACCACTCTGGGGCAGCAACCCAAGGGAAAGGATCCTGGAATATTTCTTCTCCGAGCTTCGCTCCCCAGGACACCAGACAAGATATGCTATACATTTGTTCAGCATCCATAAAGTCACCTGTGAAAAGTACAATTGGAGGCAAATTGAAAATAAAAAGGGCTAGAAATGATTAGAGAATTTAGTCAATAGCTGTAAAAACCTATCTATGGTTAAAAACTATTTTTCTGTTTCCTTTTATCCCACCAGCAATGTAGAAAGAATTCATTTCCCTTTTTTTAAAGATTTTATTTATTTATAGGAGAGCAAAAGAGCACGCGAGTGAGCACGAGTCAGGTGCAAAGGCAGAGGGAGAGGGAGAAGCAGACTCCCTGCTGAGTGAGGAGCCCTACATGGGGCTCCATCCCAGGACCCTGAGATCATGACCTGAGCTGAAGGCAGACACTTAACAGACTGAGTCACCCAGGCGCCCTGAAAGAATTCATTTTCAGTAGTTACTCCGAACATGTTAGCGTCCAGAACTGTTTCTTTTTCTGGTGTCCTCTACCCTGGAAGGAAGGACACCTCCAAACCACAGGTGGATAGTCACCACCTCCCAGACCGCAACTGTTCTTCGCAAACACATCCTGGCTCCGGGGACCTGCCATTCCCACCGCCTCCCGTACACACTTTTCTGGAATTGGCAGTAAACCGGCATTTGCTCTACTTGCATCCTGAGAGAAAAGAAAACCTGTTTCAAAGAATGAGAAGTAAATCCCCCAGAGGACAAACTCTTTTCAAGGAAGCAGCATGTGTGCCTCAGTTATAGACCACTAGCAGAGAAAAGGCATATCCCTGCATGAACTGGCAGTTCACTGGGTTTTGTAATTCTCACCGGGGAGGCAGGCTCAGCAAACCAATTAACTAATTAAACCAATTAACCAAATGTGTAATTAACCTTGAGAACAGAGGTGTTAACAGAAGCACAACAAAGAAGTTACCCTCCTCCTGAAATTGCCTGGTGGTTTTAAGCCTTTTGGTTTTCTGTCTTAAAGGCATATCCACAGAGGAAAAATATTCTCTGGGCATAGATTAGGGGCGAGCACTATCGCTTCTAGACAGGACGGAATCAACGGCGGTGTTGCCTACCTCCTCCCCTCAGCTACAGTACCTCATCTGTATGTAAATTTACAGGAGTTTTGGAGGATATCATCCGTGAAGCACTGGCCAATTCATGGTCATTTATTTTGAGAACACATGCATCCGTATTAAGGAAAGGGGAAAAGCTAGAAATTTCCAAAATAGATCAGTGCTTGGAAATGACCAAGTACCTGGTAATTCAAACAACTGATTCTAGAACAGGAACCAAGAAACGGAAGATATGGTGTTTGTAAAGGTCTGAGCTGTAGCCAGAAATCCCTGGGAAAGATGCACTTGGGGGACTATAAGACTAGCTCACTTGGTGTGGTTCTGACAGGCGGAAATTTATCTCTGCCAGAGCAGTAAATTAACAACTTGTCATAATTACTTTTAAGTTGCTCACGTTATAAAATTCTGGTTTTCAAGTAGCTTCAGGAATGTTAGTTGGAATTAGTTACGTGGAAGTCACTAAACTTAGCCTGTTCCTTCAAATAGCTTAGGTTTAGGGATGGTGTGAAATTCACTCAGAAAAAAATAAGAAAAACAAAAAATTACAGGCTAAACAGCAAACAGATGATACAGACCATAGTTAATTGCCAAGTGATGGAGCAAGGCAGATTGAGGCTTCAAACTCAACTTACACGCACTATTTCAGAGAAACCAGAATCATGACCAAGAGGTACAATCAAATCATTAACAAGGAAAGTGAAAGCCACAGCATTAGGAAATGTGAAGCTTATCAGGAGAATAAATATGTATGTGAAATCTCATACTGGATTTTCCTGTTCCTCTTTCATAAAAGGCACAGTTTTCGACGTTGACCTTGAGCAAGATCAAAGCTCACCTGTGCTAAGTCAGCACACATTTTTGTAATCCTTAAGTAAAAAGATACACTTGTGAACGGTAGCACTCAGCCAAGCTCACGGACTCTGCACATAATCAGGAACTTAAAGTGCAATTTACAACCAGGCAAGGATGTTTAAGGCTTCATGTTTCATTCACGAAACCGAGGATCCCGTTCCTACCCCAAGTGCAGAGCAACTGCCTGGGATCATTTCAATTAACCTGTCTAGGCCTCTATTTCCCAACCTGAAAAAATTCAAAGGGTTTCGGAACAGAGAATCTCTAAGAACTCCGTCATTATTCATATAGGTTGGGGTGTTTTTTTCGTTTGCTTGCTTGTTTGTTTGTTTTGAGAATGAGACCCTTTTGATAGCAAACACTTCCACTCCTAATTTTTTGAATCAACCAGAACGGTGAAAATTTGGTATGAAAGACTTTCTGAAGATCCAGAGATAGCATTTCTTCGAGAATGACTGCCAGTCTTGTTGAAACCTAAGTCAGGGAACTTATCAAATAAAAAAAACACCTAGTTCCAAACCCTAGATGGAGTCCAGGCAAGTCAAACCCAACATCTCATGGGAATTTAGAATTACACAGTTGTTGGTCAAGTTGAGAGTAAAGAATGTGAATTTGTTTTTCAGAGATTCTCCAAGACCGTATGAGCTGGGGCACAGTGTTCTTTAAATATATAATTGAGGAAAACAAACTTCGTCTCCACAAGGCCATGTACTGCCAAGTGAGGGGCTGGTCCCCACACAATGTGCTCTTGTTTATCTCTGTCTTGCGTCTGAAACCCGCCATTGTCTATCTAGACTGAGCCCTGGGGATGGATGGCAGTGGTGGGAAGCTGAATTCCAGTTCTAAGCAAGGTGCTTCAGACAAATAAAATGGGTTTTATGCCATCTACTCTTATGCAAATTAAGGGCATTAGTACTGACCAGGCAGAGATTTGTTAATAACTGTAACATTTGATACACTTACTATTAAACATAAGATGGTGAAATGTTTTCTAAATTCCACTGAATAAATTTGATGCAGTCAAGAAAGAAGTGAAAACTTAAGTCCATGACAAATAGCATTTAAGTATATAGAAATGTGGCTTAGTCTATTCAAGCTGCTATAACAAAATGCCATTGGGTGGCTTATATGTAACAGAAACATCTCTCACAGTTCTGGAGGTTGGGGAGTCCAAGATGGCAGCCTCAGCGTCTGGTAAGAGCCGGCCTGCTGGTTCCGTTCATACATGGGCCTGTTCCTGCTGTGCCCTCCTGTGGCAGAGATGCGAAAGAGCAGTCGGGCTCTTTTTTATAAGGCCGCTAATTCCATTCATGAGGGCTCCACCCTCGTGACCTAATCACCTACCCTTCTTCTTTTAACCCATGAACTTGTGGGGTGGGGGGATGGGAGATCATAAATCCTAAGTTCATGTACAAACATGCACATTTCAAATGCTATTTCTCTTGGACTCACGCTAATTCCCTAAACAATGACTTATTGAGCAGTCTCTGGTGCTTGCATAGGACTGGAAATATGGATAGAATTAGAGATGAGTATGTCAGTCACAGTTCAAACACTCAGGGTTGCTGTAAACCACAATAATATAAAGGTATTTGTCTGGGTAATTAATATAAGGCTTCAGAATATAACGCCACAAGAACCTTTATTTCATTATACTCCGTGAATTGTTTGGAAAATATGTTGTTTCTTTTAAACAATGAATGCCAGGAACTACAGATGAATCTTAACATATTTAAGCTTAGTGTGATGTATGCAATTTTTGAAAATCATATACAAGGCAAGTGGCAAGTTAATTTTTAGGATACTGAGCATTCAGCTCATTGCAGCATATTAGGATCAATGTTAAATATTTGCCCTTTGAAAATAAAATGATGGTAATGGTTTTAAAGACATTACACAGCTCTAATTTGCTTGTATCTTACAGACCTAAAGAAATGCTGAATGTTTGTTAACAAAGGTCCCTAGATGATACTTTTTCAACAAGAGGGAATCTAGAAACAAAAACTAGAAAGGACATATTCAGAGACTTTTTGCAAGGAGGGACTCTCTGGGCTGGAATCTTATCCCTAAAACTAACCGGCCACACAAAAAGGTCAGACTACTTCCTGGGCCAGTCCAGAAGCTTGAGGAAATTCCCAGAATTCCTGAACATGAGAGCAGAGGTTCCCAGAGGAGACACGGGCACCCCTCTGCCTGCCACTGTGACTCTACCTTCATCTTTCCTCCCCAGCTCCCACCGCCGGGCTGCTGTCTCCTTCCACGGGGCTCAATTTCATCATTCATTGACTTACATCTGATGACGTTGCAAAGTACGGAAGTTGGAAGTCTGGAGTAAAGTGGATCTCCTTCCCCACCTACAAATTTTTATAGAGCTAATAGCCCTGACCCACAGTGACATCATAACATGTAATCACTCCTGTTAGGCGTTTTGGCAAGAACTGTGATTTACTCATCTTTCTCCCCCTCCACCTGTAGATTTAAATGGATTTGTTAGAAGAAATGGAGATTTGGAAAGGTCCCTTTGGCCTCTGCAGATTGACTGTAGGCATAAAACTAAAAGAGCATGTTAGCAATTCATCATTTGCAAGATGTGACAGAAACCCTGAGTGGAATACGTGATGCGATGGGACCATTGTGTTGTAGCTTCTTGGACTACATTAACTTTCTGAAAGCTGAGGCCTGTTTTCTACAAAATGAAATGCGGTCTTCTCCCTGAAAGTTGGTTCAGTATAGCTCATGCTGCATTTGGACTCTACCCCAAATGTCACAGAAACTTCTGGAAAAATCTGTATGGTCTTCGGTGGTAAAACACACACACACACACACACACACACACACACACAATCACATACACACACTGTTAGAGCGTCTCCTAACTTAAGCTTTTTTCCTAGATAGAAATAAATTTCTGGAAATTTCTTTCAGGGGATCCCACTTCTGCATTGCATATACTGATTGGTTAAGCAGTTCTCTTGAAAATGATGCCTTTTATTCATAGGATTTGAGAACTAGCATTAAGTAAAAACACTGGTAAACAAAGCTTGAAATAATTTTTCCTCCATATAATCTCTTTTAAATGGACCTTTTGATTTATGGATAGAGTAATCATAATGTAAACTCTGCTCAGGAAAGAACATATGTAAATGATTAGAAACTATTGTGGGTGTCTTCACGGTCTATTAACTCTGATGTATGATATACTCATGGTAGCTGCTGAACCGGATGGATATTTCTGCTTCGGAGTTGCCATTTATATAAACTCACCCCACTTAATCAATGGAGCTTCAGCATCGAAACCGAAATATAATGCACAGTGGAAAACTGGTATCACAACAACCGCCACCTTGACCGAGCAAAGAGAAAATGGATACAAGGCACAGGGGGCCGCCATTTCTTCCACTGGCATATTTAATTGTTAGGAAAATGCTGGCTTGCTTTCATTTTTCTTCTTTTCTAATTAAAAAAGTCTACAACTGGGGCGCCTGGGTGGCTAAGTCAGTTAAGCCTCTGCCTTCGACTCAGGTCATGATCCCAGGGTCCTCCATATGGGGCTCCCTGCTCAGTGGGGTGTCTGCTTCTCCCTCTCCCTCTGCCCTTCTCTACCCTCCCACTCAGGTTCGCTTCTCTCTCTCTCTCTCTCTCTGTCCAAATAAATAAATAAAATCTTAAAAAAAAATCTGCAACCGTTCCATCGTTACAGACCAAGGGGAGATTTTTGTAGCCAAAATGCAAACTTTCTGAAGCATCTAAAGGCTCTCCCACACTTAAATCAATCAGCATTAGCAGATCTCTATAATAAAATGAGTACGTCTTGGGGTACCTGGGTGGCTCAGTCAGTTAAGCATCTGCCTTCGGCTCAGGTCATGATTGGAGTCCTGGGATTGAGCCCTGCATCGGGTTCCCTGCTCAGCAGGGAGTCTGCTTCTCCCTCTCACCCTGCTCAGGGTCTCACTCTCTCTCTCCAATAAATAAATAAAATCCTTTAAAAATGACTAAAAATGCATATGTCTCTAAGTTAAACAAGTGGTTATTTAACACAGAATATTATTGCTTCTCCATTGAGAAGTAATTAAAATGAACCATGAGAGACTGTGGACTCTGAGAAACAAGCTGAGGGTTATGGAGGGGAAGGGGGAGAGGATGGGTGAGCCTGGTGGTGGGTATGAAGGAGGGCATGGATTTCATGGAGCACTGGGTGTGATGCATTAACAATGAATCTTGGATCACTGAAAAAATAAAATTAAATTTCAAAAATTAAAAGATAAAATAAAAAAATAAAATGAAGTTTTTCTAAAACGAACAAGCAAAAACAATCAACTTGTACCATTAAACTATTGACTCCAAATAAGTAAGATACAGTAGAACTAACTTGAGGTGCCGCAGCTTAAGATGTTTAAAATTCTTTACAGTTATCATACCTACATCCTCTCATGCGTTGAGTCATTGCTGCTAATTCAACTGAAAGATAAAAGGTTTTGTCCAAAGTATAAACTAAGCTCAGGGAAGGAATGCTTTTTCTTGTTCCTGGAGGGTTTGTTTTTGTTTTTGTTTTTTAAATATCGGAGGGGGGGATACGGTTTTATTTTAAATGATCTTTCAAAATATTTGAGGGAATGCTTATGAACAGGAAAAATCAACAACTAGAAAATAAAAACTATAAAAAAGGGAAAGAAAAAGAATTCACAGCGACCTGGGTGGGAAAACCCTCTGGAAAGAGTCTCAACACTTCTACTCCCATTTAGGAAAAATTCTGAGCTATTGACTGAAGTGTGCAGTGTTCCTGAAGGCAAAATGTGGTAACAGAGTTCATCATAAATATCAGTAAGCTGGTGTCAGATCCTTGATAACCAGTAGAGCAGGGGGTGGGGAGATTTATGTTTGCTGCTGGAATGGAAACCATATCCTATCACATATGAGGCTTGCTTCATCTGAACCTGCTTCATCTGTACTTCTCTGTTGGGAATCAAATGGACAGAGACGCATTTGATAGTCTTCCAAAAATGAGGTTCTCAACTATCCACCACTCATCCCTCCGTCCACTGCTTTCAGCTTTAGAGCAAAGGGGTGACTTGGCTGATTCCACAATTCTCCACGGTGGTCCTTGGCTGTGAATTCTGAACGTGCTTCCTCTCCTCCCCCCCCATGTCTCGCTTCCATTCCCAGAGGTTATTTGCCAACTTGAATGGTTCCCATAGGCTGACACAGAACTCAGGGGCCATGGGTGGGGTTTATGCCTCTCCGTCTGGAGAGAGGCCAAGTAATTCATTGCCCTCACCTCCTGCTCTTTCCCTTGCCAGCCTGTCCCTGGGACCCCAAAGTAGAGATGGATGGAACTGCAGACTCGAGAAACAAGGAGACATCTCTCCATTTCTATCTCTTTCTTTCACCATCCAATTTATGAATAAGTTATCATCCTTACAATACATACCACTAAAATACCTAGCCATTTTATAGGGGGAAAAAAAATCCCCATTGTCATGAAAGTAATTTGACCTCGAATGGGATGGTGAGGGCATAGGGCTTCTCTGCTGGGCTGTAACAGACCCAGCTTTCAGGCATGGTTAAAAGTTACCACCTTGAAAAACTGTTTCAATAGGCAACTGTCACTCTGAAATTGTGATGTTTGATCGACAACACCAGACCCGGTGGCTTTTTAGCCCAGAGGAACTGTTTCACCAACAGCCATTGACTGTCTCTGCATTGGTCTTCATACTGTTCTACTTGACATAAATACTGTTTCTCTGGAAAAATGTAAATTGTACACGAGGTGCATTATTGAGCCTACTATTTAAAGTAATACTCTGGCAAATCCTTTGGCAAAGCAATGAAAAATTTTATGATTAAAACCATGCCCTTCTCGTGTCTGTTTTGTAAATCTATTGTTTCACGTTTGTGTGTTTTATGTTAAAGGTAAGACTTGCGTATGGGTTACGTGCATTTTCTCCCATCAGTCTCATGCCTTATTCTATTTATTTCCTGCCCTGGGAGTGAGCAGACCTGATGGTGATACAAAACATATGCCAACAACTGTTAAAGAAAAACCAATTAAGAATAAATTCTGCCACCATATAGGCAACTCCTCACGTAAGACATTGGCAAGTATCAATCAGAGACGTGTGTTATTATTCCAATATACCTACAAGATTCAGATTATCTGGCTTTGATTCCCAGTTCTTACGAAAGTCTCTAAATTTCAGATCACACTTGAAAAAGCATACATGATAATGGTAGCACCTTTCTCATTGAGCTCTTATGAAAACTCAGTAAGATGAGGACTACGGCAAGTTTAGCGCGGTACCTGGCACATAGGAAATGCTGAGTAAGTGCTGGCTAGCGTTACCAGCATAAAGACCTAGCCATTAAAAAAAAATGGAAAAAGCTCTGAAATAGCTCCACAGCTACACTGGAAGCCCGTATCACATTTATCATGGCAGGCGTGGCGTCTTCTCCGTGAAGCCATCCCCCCTCGCTAGCTGTAGAAGAGAGTTGAGCAGAATCAGAAGTTTCCACTAGCTTTGAACAAAAGTTGGCAGCACCAGCGGGGCCTCCAACCCTCCCATTCTCATTGGCTTCCATCCACGTTGTGCCCAGCAGAGCATCAACAGGATGTGGAGTCATCTTCCGTGGTCCCAGCTGGCTTTGACTGTGCTGTGATGACTTGGCTATCACAGATGCTAGATTGAAAGCATGTCTCAATTTCACCTCTTGAATGTAATGCTGTTTATACTCGCCCAACCCTTCCCCCTCCCCTTGGGTCATTTAAAGATCATGCCAAGTGCCTTGTTTCTTTTATCCGGTTAGAGTCTTCATTAAAGATGTTTGAGAACAGTTACTCTCATTGACATTTTACAGATCTGGAAGACAGTTTTCATAGCAACACAGCCTTTCCCTCCCCAAAGGCTGGCTCCACATAGAGCAAAAGTGAACCTTCTAAAATCTAAGCCAGATCATGCTACTCCTTTGTTCCAAACCATTCACTGCCTTCATCTCAGAGTAAAACCTGAAGTCCTTAGATAACACTACAGCGCCTCCCTACACACCCACCTCATCTTCCTCTACTCTCCTCTTTGTTTCCTTGCTTGCCTTTGAATAGCCCCAAATATGTTCCTACCCCAGGGCCTTCGCACCTGCTGTTTCCTCTGCTTGGAAAGCTCTTTGCTCTAGATATCTGCCCAGCTCAGTTCCTTGCTTCCTTCTGTCTCAACTCAAATGTCACCTTATCGGGTAGGTCTTCTACTATTCTATATAAAATAAAAGTTTCCTCTCATCCCTCTTTATTTTCTTATTCTGCATTCATCACTACCTTATGTATATGTTCATTGATTTGGGAAGGGGGGCTGGCTCCTGCACTAAAATGTAAAGTTGTTAAGATGACTTTTTGTTTGTCACTGTACCACCAGCCCCCACTTAGACTCCTGAAAGCACTTAGTAGGTGTCCAAAAAATGGTTATCAAAAGTGCAAAGAGCTACTCCTCAAATTATCAGTCTACTACTCATTCTTAATTTTCTGATATATATTTTTTTCCTTCTGCACTTCCTACATGCGACTCCACATTTTTTTGTTCATCAATATTCTAGAATACACTATATCATTCTGTACTCTGATTCTTTTTTGTAATAATCTATTTAACACTGTTTAACAAATTGTGCAAACCCATCCTCTAACTTTATAAATGCCTCCGTAAATCAAAATGCATCCCACAGCTGAGCTTAAAACAAAATACTTTTAAGTCAAATTAGCACACTATTTTTGCCTCATAAGGCTTCAGACCACCCCACTCACAGTGATGGACATATTATTTGCATGCGTAATAAGCTTGGCGCACACAGGTAGCAGCCCTTCTCTTGATTTTGCCTCAACTTTTTGAGGGTGTGCTAGAAGTAAGAGGTAAAATGTGCTTCAAGCAAGGTCCATGATCTGACCACATATGGCAACTTCTGCTGGTATGAATCCAAGAAATTGGATGTTTGAATTGCATTATATCTTGCTTTCTTGTTCCTTCTTAAAAGCATTGACAAAGGATAAGGTCCATGGCTAATACAGAATTTAAATTTCTACGGAAAAGATAAGGAGAGAACCAGATGAAAGGCTGAACAGGGTTCCATTGTTAAGGGAAGGAATGCTGACTCCGAGAAACTTGCCCTTACCGCAACTTTCAAGAAATAATAAAAAGAAACTTCCCAGGAAGAATGATAACAAAGAGAACAGAGAAATCTCAAAGGAAGGAAACTAATAGAGTTAACTGGTTTTGTGGTTTTAATTCACAAACATGCTAGAAAATTCTGGACCTAACAGACACCACTTCTTTTCCCCCCGTTTCTTCTAGTCTTTCTATTAACAAGACTGCCCTATTCTCCAAGAACTTCCCCTGCCTTGGGGAGGAGATAAAGAAGGGAGAAGACACTCATTCCTTTCAGCCCCTCCAAGGGCTCATTAACTAGGTTCCCCTACCTGACTTCAAATCTGACTCGATCTCCTACTAGCCTCGCATTCCTGGGCAACTTCTGTCTTGCCTGATGGAAATACTAGCAATAGTGTCTATTTCTAAGCAGTAGAGGGTAGGGTTACATGAGTGAGTCAATACGAAGCGCACAGAGTAACAGTTGGTACACTGAAAGTGATCAATAGGCAGTAGCTAGTATTCCCGGAAGCTTGGGAATTTCTTTGCTTCTTACTCAGAAACCTAAGGTCAAGAATTTGGTATCTGTATTGACTTAAAACGAACAAGAGCCTTCTCTCCTCCCAGCTTCAGCTCTGTATCCTTCACCCAGAAGCCAGAGGCAGAGCCACCCAATGACCTTCTAGACCATGGATGGCTGTGCTCGAATGTCACCTCGCCTCGTGTATTTGCAAAGAGTGGCTCGAAATTTGGAATCCTCATGATACAGCATTGAAAGGCATTCAACTTGGGGACTTTTCTAGAATTAGCCCATTTGATCTATTTTTTCTCTCCACCTCTCAATTAGTACATGTAATTAAGATTTAGTTATAAAGTCTTAATACGGGTGAATCTCTGTCCTTAGACCCTTGGCCATAAAGAAAATATATGAACCTCCAGAAATAAACTGGGCAGAGGAAGATCGTAGTGCTGTTCCTCCGCAGTGTTTTCCCCTGATCCAGCCGGCCCCGAGTGGAATGGATGAGATGAGCAGCCATGGCTCGTCACGCTTGAGACGAAGCAGTATGGGGGGCAGGCTGGAGACGGATGCCATTCCGTCCAAGTGGCCACAGAAGGGACAGCCATGCAGAGTATTTGCAAAGCCTCGGCATAAAGCTACATGATGTGTTGATTCAGTTTGTTAAACAGTGTTTCATAGAGTATTGTCTAAAATCCTACATTTGGGGCACCTGGGTGGCTCAGTGGGTTAAAGCCTCTGCCTTCTGCTCAGGTCATGATCTCAGGGTCCTGAGATCGAGGCCTGCATCCGGCTCCCTGCTCGGCAGGGAGCCTGCTTCGTCCTCTCTCTCTGCCTGCCTCTCTGCCTACTTGTAATCTCTCTCTGTCAAATAAATAAATAAAATCTTTTTAAAAAATCCTACATTTGTAGTATCGTACATCTCGATGTGTGCTATTACAGGGGACAAAACTGCAAAGGAATCATGGGAATGCCTTCACAGTAGGAGAGGAAGAAAGGGTACACAGTTCCAGACAGCATCTTTACAAAAAGACCCCGCACACCGGAGTGACCACCCAGCCTATGTGATAACGGGAAGTGCCCTGTTTTGAGCATGAAGACATGCCAAGGCATGTGCAAGGAATGTTATGTAAGTTATTCAGTCATCAAACAACTGCATGGATCAGCTATTATTATCTGCACTACAATAAAGAGGAATCCAAGCTGACACTGCTCAAGGGCATAGAGTAAATGTACGATGAATCTGGCCCTAACATTCTTAAAATCACTGCAGCACTCACTATAAACACCAGGTCCCTCTGGGAGGTTTAGTGCCACAGGATCTTCATGTGATGGACAGGATTTTACCACGTTAAAGATATCCACATCCTAATCAGCAGAAGCAAAGAATACATCTCATTACATGGCAAAGGGAAATGGAAATAAGGGATATCAAACAGAGGGGGTCATAAACTGATTTTGAAAGATTATCCTGGCTTATCCTGGGGTCCAGTGTAATCACAAATGTCTTTTTTAAAAGATTTATTTATTTGAGAGAGAGAGAGAGAGCATGCAAGCATGGGGGGCGGGAGGAGAGGAGCAAAGGGAGAGGGAGAGAATCTCAAGCAGACTCCCCACCAAGCATGGAGCCCAATGCAGGTCTCAATCTCATGACCCTGAGTTCATGACCTGAGCAGAAATCAAGAGTCAGACGCTCAACTGACTGAGCCGCCGAGGCACCCCACAGCTATCTTTATACGTGAAAGAGGGAGGCAGGAGGGCAGATTCAGAGAGGAAGGTGTGATGAGAGAGGCAGAGAGAGAGATTTGAAGACATTCCACTGCTGTCTTTGAAGATGCAGGAAGCGACCACACATCAAATTTAGGGACCCTCTGGAAGGATGAAACAGGTAAGGGGACAGACTCTGCCCTAGAGTTGCCAGAAGTAACACCACCCACCAACACCTTGATTTAGCCCAGTAACTCCCATTGGCAGACTCTATCTTCCAGAACTTTAAGATAATAAATAGGTAAAACCAGGAGCGACAGGAAGTTTCAGGGTGATTCAGTATATCCGTCCAAGTGGTGTTTGTAGGGAAATTAGTCAATGCCACAGACACAGGAGGAATCCAACTCAAGCAGAGAGCTCCCTCAAGTTGTTTGACCACGATCACATTTATAGACTTTGAGGTGACAGAAATGGGAAAACAGATGAATAAAACTGCAGCTAAAGCAAACAATGAGAGGAAGGAGGAGGCTGGAGAATCTTGAATTCAGAAAATAAGCTTAGCTGCAGTCAGTCTCAGAGAGAAATCCCATGTGCGGACAGGAGACCAGTCCAGTGGGAAGTAGCTTAGGAAATTGGATTTGGTCCATGTGACCATGGATAGAACATTCACAGGTAGAAAGTATATCATATCCAGAAGCACTTTGTGCTGAATCTTCTTACGGGCTCCTGAAACAAGTCGGTGACTGAAGAATGTGGAAGGTGATAGGTATTACAAGTGCTCCCAGGGGAGTTTTCCTTCAACCAAGAGAGTAGTGAGTGGTGCGCATGATCACAGGAGAGGGAAAGGCAAAGCCTTCCAGGGCAGTAAATCATGCTGTAGCTTGAACCAATGCCTTCACACTACACTGCCCCACAGGGTAGCCACTAGCCCGACGTGGCTTCCCAAATTTAAATTTGAATCCATTAGAAGGAAATGAAACTCCAAATTCAGCTCCTCAGCCATACTTGGCCACATTTCAAGTGCTCAATAGTCACATAAGGCCAGTGGCTACTCTCTGGGACAGAGGTGCTATCCATTCCCATCCCTGCAGAAGGTTCTAGATTCGGGCAGCCCCAATATGGCAGCCACTAGCCACATGTGGCTGTGGACCGTTATATTAATTAAAATTAGAAAATTTGTTTCTCAATCACACAAGCCACGTTCCAAGTGCTCAGTAGCCACGGGACTAGTTGCTACTGTTGGAACTGCGTGGATATAGAACCTTCGCATTGTCACAGAAAGTAACCCTGGACGGTGCTGCCTTTTAGCACTTTTCTTGGCTCTTCCTCTGGATTGTCTGTATGATGTTCAGAGTCAAACGCTGTGGCCATCTCAAACGAGGAACATGGTTAGCTGTAGCTGGAGACTCAGGACCCTTGCTCCGTGATTTACGTGGTATTCACATCAAGGTTTCCTTTTTCTGCTGTCTTCCTCATCCTCTGTGTTATGGCGGTAACTCTCCCAGCTGCAGTAGCATACGACAGGCATCTCCTGGCTCAGGTTTTGCAGGCGGTTTCCAACTGAAAGAGGAGTAGAGGCCACTTCTAGGGCGGCCTCTGCTGTTCTTGCCCACTTACTCACCTCGAAGCACTGTGCCAAAGAATTTCACAGGAAGGGAGTCAGGGAGGAGTTGGCTTCTAAAAAGAGCTGGGCAGGTCTGGTGGAGATTCATTATGGCCTCAACTGACCCACCAATCATGCACGAGGGCCCGCTTTGCAGATGAAGGAAGGTCTTCATTGTCAGTGGGGGAGGGGGAGACATCGGACAGCATGTGTAGCCACCATCTGTGCACCATAGACACCGACATACAACCCTGTGTAGGTCCATGCACATAGATGCAAAGAAGACGGACACGTGCAAACACAACACAACACAACACACACACACACACACACACACACACACACACACACACAGAACTCTCTCTACATGTGATAGATTTTTTTCACATTATAAACATATAGTTTTTTAAAACCCACTGGTTCTCCACAAACATCACTGCCCAAGGCCACTAAGGTCGTACAAAGCATCCCACTCCAAAATACAGTAATTTGGGAGCTGGAGTAATCGAAATGTGTGGTATCTCTCTCGAGCTGGTCTTCCTCTCCTGCTTGAGAAACACTCCATCAGGGTCACTTTTTGGGGTTTAAGCCACCAAAGTGGGGAGACATTTTCCAGAAGGCTGGGAATATTCTCCTGGACAAGGCAAGAAAACCCTGGATTTTACTTCAGTGGTTTTCATGTTAACTCAGATTTATTAACCACATTTATTTAGAGTTTCTGCGGTTTGGGGAAGCGCAGGGGTGAGAGTGGGGGATGGGGTCCAAGTGGAGATGTCAGCAACGTACTTCATATAAAATGCGGATCTTGCGGAGCCCGCAACAGAAGAAAGCCCTGGGTGGAATTCATAAGGTCTCCAGGTAAGCGGCATTACCTAGTCCAAATCCCCACCAGATGGATAGAGGAACCCTACATCATTTCCAGAACGTGGTTCCCTAGACTCTGCATGAACATTGCAAAAGATTCATTTTATTTCATTAATTCAAGCCATCGGGGACCAGGAAAGATTGGCCCCATCATTGCTGCCCCTCCATATGTGTGTGGTATGGGTACGGACTAAAATACATACTTTTATGCTCAGTATTTCTTAATTGTTGTCTGTCACTTAGAGTCCAGACTCGCCCCTTCATTGGACTGATGCAGTTTTGACACTTGTTCAGCCTCTCCCTCCCACGACTATAGGATACATCTCCCCTCGATCGACTGTACTATTCTAGAAGATAGCTCAAGTTTCTCTCTACTGCCCATTTTCAAAAGCATGGGTTGCAAAAGGGAAGTATATACCGCATTTCTATAGCAGTGACGCCTGTCATTTGTATGTTGGAAGCCAACTCTTGTCATCTGATATCACCTCAAGGACCAAAACCCTGACAGGAGTAAAGCTGATGAGGGGAAATCAACCGCTCTTGTTCTGCCTCTTCTGAGAACTAGAATAAGATGTTTGTGTCTCTTCTCGACTTTGGTAAACTTGGACAAGCTGCTTCAGAACCCCTTCGAAACTACGCGGATGACGTATGTTTCAAACATACCCAGTGTCGAAAGCAGGCTGGCTTTCCTTGGAAAAACAATGAGGAAGAAACAGTGAACTGAAATGCCCCTGCCTTGGAAGGAAGCACATAATATACTCAACAATGTTCATTTCTTTAATGAAGAAAAGGAGAGAATTGGGGACGTACGGAAGCTGGTGTTAAATCACAATTAGAAGTCTGTAATTTTTGAAACTTCTAAATTGAGTAACGAAATACAGATTCCTTAAAAATCAAAAGACAGTTTAGGACCTAATATTTTTAAAAATTTATCCTTCAAAATGAAGAGGAATTAGGTATTTAGAGACAGTTACTCTTTTTTTTTTTTTTTTTTTTTTTTTTTTAGTGACAGTTACTCTTAAGAGAAATAAAGAACCACCCCCTGGTTGGCTCTGTTTCAAATGATAAATGGTTCTGGAGAAATCTGGGGATTCTTCTGATTGAGCTATGATTGATTTTTCGTGACAGATGCAGTCTGCCTTGTATTTATATGATTCATTACAAACCTGTTTTCATACCTTGAAGGTGGAAATTCAAAGAGCAAGGATCTCGGTGTAAAGATTCAATACTAGATTTCCCTGATTAGTTTCTCAGTTTTGCCCTCCCTGATGGTTGAGTCAACTCATTCTTCATTCTTCTAAATCCATTTTTTTTAAGATTTATTTATTTGAGAGAGAGAGAGAGAGAGAGAGAGAGAGAGAAGGAGTGGGGGAAGGGCAGAGGGAGAGCATATCCAAGCAGACTCCTGCTGAGCACAGAGCCCGACGCAGGGCTCCATCTCAGGACCCTGAGATAATGACCTGAGCCAAAACCAGGAGTCATTTGGCCGATTAACTGACTAAGCCACTCAGGCACCCCCTTCTAAATCCTTTTGAAGCTTCCTACTCTTTCTGTCCCTCATTCACTTGCTTCTCCCCCTCTCCTTTCCCCTCTCACTGTCCTCCCCCTCCTTGGTCCTTGACTCCTTTCACAGCTAAGGCCCTGGTTATGTTCCAAGGCCTGAAAAGTCACTGATGTCCAACACTGTGAAAGAGCAGAGCCACGTGCCGGGCCAGCTCCAGGCCTCGGGCCTCCAGGTCTCACTTCGGGAGACCCCGGGTGCCCCGCGCACACCTCTTCCGAGACAGGCTCAGGGAGCCAGAAGACTTACTTGCTTCTCCACTCTGCTCACAAACCTTAGCTCTGTCCTTCATGGTGTTTCCATCAGAGTGATTTAAATGCAAATCTCCTACTTTTGTTCTTCTGTGAAAAGAGGACAAAAACCAGTTTGTGATCCCAGAGGCACCCTCTGTCTTCTGATTCATTTCCATTTTTAAAACACTAGCCTGAAACATTAGAGGTTTGATCCAAACAAATCAGGTGTAGGAAGTCCAAGGAACTGGTCTCAAGAGGTTGGTTTTCAGGCCAGCATGTTACGCCTAACCTAGAAAACAGGAGATGTTGTGCTAACGAATTCACTCTGGGAGGAGATGTAAGGGCAAGGTCGTTCAGTTGGGATTTCGTTCCCAGATCCTGCGTCTTCTCTGACAGGCAGACCATTTCAGCATTTAATCCTATATCAAGGAGAGACCCCACAACACGCCTCCAGAGGGTTCCCGCCCCTGAACCGTCCAGAGTGACCATTTGTTATGTTTCCTGGACAATTCGGGCTTCCAGAAAGTGTTAACCTTGCGACCGTACAACTGCACAGTGCAGGACAGTTTTCAAAGGGATCTCACAGACGTGATCTCATTTGACCTTGACAAGGTCCAGTGGCTTGACAACGGCAGAGAGGAAAGAGCCGGACAGGAAGTGGAGGCATCCTCCAGACCAGAGGGGGACCTCCAGGGTCAGCCCTGAATCCAAGTCCCAGTCCCACGGTTCCTTCAGGCTGTCTCCTGTGTCAATTATTTCACATCCCTGAGCTCCAGCTTCTTCATTCCCCAGCCTGAGATAATAATGGTACTTGTTTCACAAAGCTGGGGCAAGAGCAGCAAAGAAGTCNTGTCTTCTGATTCATTTCCATTTTTAAAACACTAGCCTGAAACATTAGAGGTTTGATCCAAACAAATCAGGTGTAGGAAGTCCAAGGAACTGGTCTCAAGAGGTTGGTTTTCAGGCCAGCATGTTACGCCTAACCTAGAAAACAGGAGATGTTGTGCTAACGAATTCACTCTGGGAGGAGATGTAAGGGCAAGGTCGTTCAGTTGGGATTTCGTTCCCAGATCCTGCGTCTTCTCTGACAGGCAGACCATTTCAGCATTTAATCCTATATCAAGGAGAGACCCCACAACACGCCTCCAGAGGGTTCCCGCCCCTGAACCGTCCAGAGTGACCATTTGTTATGTTTCCTGGACAATTCGGGCTTCCAGAAAGTGTTAACCTTGCGACCGTACAACTGCACAGTGCAGGACAGTTTTCAAAGGGATCTCACAGACGTGATCTCATTTGACCTTGACAAGGTCCAGTGGCTTGACAACGGCAGAGAGGAAAGAGCCGGACAGGAAGTGGAGGCATCCTCCAGACCAGAGGGGGACCTCCAGGGTCAGCCCTGAATCCAAGTCCCAGTCCCACGGTTCCTTCAGGCTGTCTCCTGTGTCAATTATTTCACATCCCTGAGCTCCAGCTTCTTCATTCCCCAGCCTGAGATAATAATGGTACTTGTTTCACAAAGCTGGGGCAAGAGCAGCAAAGAAGTCATCCGAAGCATCAGCATTCTATCTGGCACATGTCACAAGTTCAAAACATGTCATCTATTATGATCAAGAAATATGTCTAACCTGCATAAAGCAGTCTGAAAAGGAATATCCAATACTCAAAGTTAATCCTGAATGTTCCATTAACCAGCAGGGACAAGATCCTGAGTTGGCAGGGGCAACCCAAAGACGCAGATCTTAGCATTCAAAGATACAGCACTTGGGAGACAACTAATGCTCTGAGACTCAAAAAGGCTCAGCACTGTGGACAGGTTTTATTATTGGGTCTACTGATTAAGACTATGCTTATCATTTATAGACAATTATTTAGAAATGGCTGCTGTGTTGTTATTTCACTTGCGGCTATGTATTATTCTGAAATACCAGCCATGTTCCCCTTTATTGTTTTGTTGAGCTCAGCGTTCTCTGGGTTTTTAGGACAACCAGCCATGCTGGTGACATTGGTTTGATGTGCATGCCTGCCCATTCTACTTCTCAAATTTTCTTGTTTAGAACTCTGAGCCCTCTATAGCAAGCCTTGCCCCTTCTCTAAAATGAACTAACTTTATAAAATAAGAAATATGAGAATGTATTTTTTAAAGTTTCTTTATGCATTAAAATGTACTCCACTCTTTTGATCCCTGCCTGCTCAGTTCAGAAGGGTGGACCAAACTTTAATTGCTTCAGGAGGACAGAAGTATCTTTGGTACTAGGCAGCTTTCTTAGATAATTTAACTGTAACAAACAAACTCGTGGGCTTCTAAGAACAAAGCTTTAATTCTTACTTATTTTATAGGTCAACCAGAAGTTGGTTGTGACTCTGCTCTGTGTTTCTTCATTCTGGGACCAAGCCCATCTGGATCATGTTGATCTTGAGGAAGAATGAGAAAGCAGTGGGGAATCCAAGCAACGGCAGAATGAGTTAATGGTCGTTCTGCCACCCTAACTAGCTCTGCGACCACGTGAAGTTTCTTCAGTTTCTGCCAGGAAGAGGCACACCACATTTCTGTGCGTATTTTATAGAGCCAAGCCAGTGTTGAAGGAGATTCACCTGTAGGGTGAGGCACTGCAAGCCACATGGCAGGAGTGGGCTCCATTCCACCTACAAAGGGCAGTCAATGACAAAAACAACAGAAGCTACCACACTTTGAGTTTTGGTTAACTTTGAACGACATTCCTATGTGAGCTCTTGTCTGTTGGTTTAGGGCCATTCCCAAGACTTAGGGAGAAGTGTAGGGTGAATTTAAGATACCCTTTAGGGTGCACCTGGGTGGCTCAGTCAGTTGGGCGTCCAACTCTTGATTTCAGCTCAGGTCATGATCTCAGGGTTCTAAGATTGAGCCCTGTGTGGGGCTCTGCACTCCACAGGGAGTCTGTTTCAAGATTTTCTCTCTTCCTCTGTCCCTCCCCCCACTCTTTCTCTCTCTCTCTCTCTCAAATAAATAAATAAATCTTAAAAAAAAAATAAGATGCACTCTAGAACAGAACAAGGGTTGGCCAACTTTGGTCCACTCATTTTCGCAGGACCCAAGAGCCGTGATGGCTTTTACATTTTTAAGGGGTTGTATTAAAAAAAAAAAAGGAAAAAGAAGAAAATTTTGTGACAAAGACCAAGTGCAACCCACAAAGTCTAAAATATTTATTATCTGACTCTTTTAGAAAAAGCTTGTCAACCCCTGGAACAAAACTAAATTTGAGATTGCCTCTGGAACTTTGCTCTCATCCACACTTGAAGCACTCCATGTCTACCCCAGTCAAAATCACTGCCTGGAAGTAACAAATACAAGCTTGAACTCAGTTACTGCTAATCAAAGGTACAGTTATTCCTCTAGCGTATGGAGTCTAGAAACTCCACAGAATCCGTCTCTCCACAGCTCTAGTGTTGGACTAATCACATTGGATTATAATTACTTTTTTCCTGCCTTCATGCCCCACAAAAGGGCTATCCTCATTTCTTTGAGGGAAGACACAGAAATGTCCCACACTCAGCCCCATGCTTGATGAAGGTATTTACAAACATTTTCTTTTTTTTTTTTA